>ML261255.1:0-40136 GCA_005239495.1 Nicotiana undulata
GGTAACACAAACCGGTTTTATGAGTTACTTGCAATAGGTGCCCTAACACACCTTAATCCGTTAAGTGGCGACTCTTCAACTTCCTGTACCCCTTTCCCAAAAGGAAATGAGTTGTCCCAAATGAATGTCGAAACCCTGACTCCCGCTGCGAGGCGGAAAAAAGGGGGTGCGGCAATTGCCTCAAACTCCAAGACTCCTAGAAGATCATCCTTCTCGAGCCATCAACATTAGAAATACCCATTTGATTCCGAAATCGCTACACTCCGCTATCTCTAACAATCGCTTTTCCGGCACCATTTCACACTACCCTGCCCCAAAGGCAAATTGATGAAGACCATAACAACGACGAATCTTAACGTGTTCAACAAGGATGATGGAACCACATCACAATTAAGAACTCTACCACGCTCGAAAATATCAAGTCTCATTACTCTATCAACCCAAACCCGAACATTCATAGTCTGATTTACTTTCCTCCGCCATAACTAAATGTGTACATGGTTAAAACTGGGACCACTCGATTTTACTATTTGGCCGAGACCAGGAGGTTGCATCGGAGGTTGGCCTCATAACGGAATAGATTAAATCATGAGGATAAGGTACCGAGTTCAGAATCGAGAAACCTGTCGAGATCGAGTGTCACGACCTAGAATCCTAATCCAGGTCGCGATGGCGCCCAACGACGGGGTTAGGCAAGACAATATGAATTACACTTGTTTAATCCCATTTGATTAAACAAGTCAATATTCACCAATTTTAGACAATTAAACATGATGATAGCTTGATATGAAAATAAGATCATAACACTGCATGGCCGAAATAAAGCATATGTATGCCTATACAACCCAAAACCCAAAATATACACTACGTGTGTGCCAGGAACTAGTGTCACGAGTGTCATGAGCATACTAACGGAATATACAAAGGATAATGATATATACAATCCCGCTGTCTGCATGAATAGACGGGAAACAAAAGTAAATGAAACTCCATGGTGCTGCTGGGGATCGCCAGAGGAAGCATCTCACCGTGAAGTCAAGTCCGCTACGNTCATGAGTACATATTAAAATAAATACGTACCCAGTGAGTATCCCGTCTAATCTCGAAGAAGTAGTGACGAGAGGTCGACTTGACACTCACTAAGGTCCAACAACATGATATAACAAAGATAAAATAAAACAGTAGGCATGTAAGACAGTGAGTAGCAATTATGTATAAAGCACAAAAATCCAAGAAGATACTAGAACAAAAACAATGGCCACTTCCTTCCCCAAAGATATCTCATACAAGTAAAAATCCATGAAAACAATGTCAAATAATCATGCGCACACAGGAATAAGACAACCGGCCGGAGTCATAAGGAAAAATAGCTATGCACTGCCGGGGATCGACCGACCCATCCCAAAAGTGCATGCTTACCATAATCAAATCTACGCACTGCCGAGGATCGATCGACCCGTCCCAAAAGTGCGTCTTTCAATGTAACCATATCAATACATAGTACAACTTCGTCCATGCACTGCCGAGGATCGAACGACCTGTACCAAGAGTGCATTCTTAATTATATCATCTCTGTGCACTGTCGGGGATCGACCGACCCATCCCAAAAGTGCACCTTTCAATCCGCCATGGTGTACGACCCGCTCCCATAAGAGTGGGGGAAATCACACATCGCTCGCGGAATGCAAATTGCGAAGCGGTCACATGCACACAATATCTTATAAAACTTACGTTCCATAACAAATTCCTTTCAATTCAACAATTTCCATAAAGCCTCAGAGGAACAATACTATACAAAACATGATCTCATAGTACATATGTAGTCACAATGGATCATATAAAGCATTACAAGGAAGCATATAAAACATCACGAGGAAGCATATAAGGGCATGATGTGGGCCTAACTACCCGGACATAACAATGATAGCCGCTACGTACGGACTCTCATCACTTGGTGCGTACGTAGCCCCCAAACAATTTACACATAACATATACATCACCTATGGGGACAATTCCCTCTTACAAGGTTAGAAAGGAGACTCACCTTGTGTCGAATCTACCCCTTGGACCACAATTGCGCCCGAAACTCTAAACTCTACAACCGAGGACTCGCAACTAGCCAAAAGGTGTACAATTAAATCAATGCATGCACAATGTGGGAAATCATCTTAGTTATTCAATAAAATCGCTATTCTTGAAGAATTTCCAAATTCCAACCCCGGGTCCGCATGTTCAAATTCCAAAAATTCTCGAAGGGATCACTCACCCATAGCCTAAGGATCATTAATGTGTGATTTCTACTTGAATTCAGGCCTAAAATGGAAAATCACAAAATCCTCAAGAGCCCTAAAATTACTACCTAATTCCATGATTTTTGATAATTTAGTAGGGAATTTAACTAGGAATTGATATTTGAAACTAGTAAAACCATGGAATTTACTTACCTCAATAACAGTGGTGGAAGGTTCCTTGAAGAGCTCTTTAAAGACTTAGGAGGAAGATGAAAATGGAGGAAATAGGCTAAGTCCCGTATTTAATAAAACTGCCCAGGAATTCCTTCACTGGATCGCGAAAGGGTCCCTACTATCGCGAAGGCCAACTGGACAGACCTCTGCGATCGCGGCAGAGGTCCTACGATCGCGAAGGCCAACTAGCCAGACCTCTGCGATCGCGGCAAAGGTCCTGCGATCGCGAAGAGTAACTGTGCCCGACCCTGACTTGGCACTATGCGATCACGAGGATGGGGCTGCGATCGCGAAGGCATGGAGTCCAGCCTTCTGCTATCGCGAAGAGGAAGCTACGATCGCGAAGAACAATAAGCAGTCCAGCCAAATTCCTTCTCCGTGATCGCGACCCACCTTCTGCGATCGCAGAGAAGGAAACCAGACAGCAAAAATCTGGTTTTTCCAACTTAGCTCCCGGGGGTCCAAAACTCACCCGAGCCCCTCGGGACCCCGTCCAAAGGCACCGGCAAGTCTGTATTCATGATACGGACTTGCTTGAACTTCCGAAACGTGAAAAACAACAACGAAACTCAGAATTCAACCCCAAAACCAAATTGAATCAAGCTTAAGAACTTAAGATTATAGAATTCATTTCAATGCGCCGAACCGGCCTATACTACTCGGAATGATTTCAAATTTTGCAGACAAGTCAGAAATGACATAACGGAACTATTCTCGGTCTCGGAATTTCATTCGAACCTTGGTAACATAAAAACCCGTTCCAAACCAAATTTCAATTTCTATGAAAATCCTCAAAACTTCATTAACTCTTAATTTCCCTTTTTGATCCGAAACTCGTCAAATCAAGTCCGTTTCTTACCAAATTTCACAGATAACTTAAATAACACATATTGAACCTGTTCTGGGCTCCGGAACCATAATACGGCCCGGCAACACAAGTTTCACATCAAGGTTCATTTTCATAAGCCTTTATTATTTTCAGAAAATAATTTTCTTTAAAAATTTATTTCTCGGACTTGGATCCTCGAAATTCAATTCTGGGCATACGCCCAAGTCCCATATTTTCCTACGGACTTTCCAGGATCGCCAGATCACGGGTCTGGGTCCGTTTACCAAAAATGTTGACCAAAGTCAACTTTATTCAGTTAATTATCATAAATTTAACTCTTTATCAAGTTTCCACATAAAGGCTTCCCTGCTACACGCCCGGGCTGCGCACGTGCATCAAGGTGAGATTAACGGAGGCTTTCGGGGCCTCAAAACACAATCATAATTAAATTTACATAAGATGACCCCTTTTTGGGTCATCACATCGAGGCTAGTAGTAATCTAAGCCAAATGAGACAGACATCGGGCAAGATCTACGATAGCAAAATAATAGTGAGCAGGATCTACGATAGCAAAATAACAGAAAGGCGAGATATTCGTGATTGGTTGAGGATCATGGCGTAAATATCGGAAATGATCAAATCAGAAATGGTTAATTAGCTAATCATGAGATTTCCTTCTGTAATAAGAGTTATACCATAAGTGAAATTCCTCTACTATATAAAGAGGGGTTCTAATCATTTGTAAGACACATTGTTCATAGATATCAAAGCAATATAATCCTCTCTCTCTCATTTACATTCTTGATCATCAGCTTATTATATTTTTAAACTGTTCTCACACCAATCAGTTCGAGAGTACTCTAACTCGAGGGCTGAGTTCTGTTCAAATACTAGTTTTCTTTACTTTACTGTTGATTACTATTATTAATCTTCTTATTTATCAGTTGGTGTTAAGTGAAATCACATATCCTTAAAACCACATTATAAGTTTAATTGTTATCCAATTTGGAGGGTAAACAAAATGCTAAATCTCTAAGCCGTGAACAGGGAAATCCCCCTTTCAAGTCATTCACTATCGCGATCCATAAATAAGCATCCTACTATTACACCAACAACGCGTGATAGCAGCGCACAAATCATCATAAAAATAAGTGCCCAACTTCAAAACCATAGACAATACCGATACGGATTTGAAACGACAGAACATCCTTCCGCAAGGCGACGACAATAGCCCAATCAAATACTCATGGAAAAACATCTTGCACTACATCTGCAGTACCATTACAATTCCTCGGTTCCCAATTGATAACAAGAGCTTCACGTCAAATAAGAGTGAGTAGGAAGGAAATGAATACATAAGCCTGAAAGGAAACAAATCGCACGATGAGGAATCAAGAAGAGAAGTACTCCTAACAGCCCTATAGCCTCTCGAAGATAAGTACAGATGTCTCCGTACCGATCTACACAAATCTACTAGACTTGCTCAAGACTTGTGAGACCTATGTGAACCTAAAACTCTGATACCATGTTTTCACGACCCATAATTCACTGGAGGCCGTGATGGCGCCTAACATCACCGTCAGACAAGTCAATAATGAATGTTTAACTTAATTACTCATTTTAGTATTTTTGAAATTATAGTTTTCATCAATTAAATAGTAAGAAATAGAATTTACATGGTTACTGATAATGTTTTTACAACTATAATAAAGGACAACCCATAAGCACCCTCAAAACCCGGTATCACAAGTGCATGAGCATCAACTAGGAAATATAATAAAATACAACATATGTCTAAGATACAAATATGACAAGAAAATACAAATAACCCTGATGGAGACTCTGCAGGCTGAAAATCGTAACATGAAATGTAACTCACAGTAAGTCCTTGCAATAGCCGCGCCTCCGCGCCCAAAATATCACCGTACATATATTTACCTGCACAAAAATGTGCATCAAGTGTAGCATGAGTACGTAAATCAACGCGTACCTAGTAGGTATCTAGCCTAACACTAGAGAAGTAGTGACGAGGGGTCGACATCCACACTTACTAGTGATCCAATAAGACAAATACAATAAGAAGGAAACTGATATGGGGCAGAGTAAATAAACGAGATAAACAAGTATGAACACGTGGTACAATCCTCCTCTCAACAATAAGCTCAAACTCTCGATTAGCAGTTACCTCTTCTATCGGAGTATGTAAATAAATAATTATCGCGCCCCCTTTTTCCAACTCCTTTCAGATCGGTCAGAGTTTTTGACATTATTAGGACAACTCGTTTCCTTTTGGAAGGAGGGTATGCAAGGATTCAAAGAGCCGCCACCTAACGATTTTAAGGTGCGTTAGGGCACCTATTTAGGGTCATTTACAAACAAGATTAGATAACCAGAGACAAGGTAAGGGCTTGAAACTACTCCAAGGGGAAGGTGTTAGGCACCCCTCGGAGACCACAACTGTGGTTCCCGGCCAAACGACTTTGTGAATTTAAGCAAGTAGCAAATAGGCAATTAATGTTTAAAACAAGTAGAGGGTTTTGAAAGATTCGCGGTCTAAGCACAGATATGTCACGAAGGTTTTGAAAATATATATAATATCTAAGTAATGTTTTGAAAGAAATATAATCTAAAACATGTATACAAAGGATAGAGGAGTCCTGGGTTGTTTGTCATATGGATCACATCAGTACAATACCCGGTAATCACTCCTTAGAGAGGGGCTACACGTGGTATTAGCACATCGGTCATCATATCTATATCTACCCTTCCCACCCCTTAACGATTATTAAGGAGAGTGTTGGTCAGTGACCTTTATTGTGTGCTATTACCCGTCCCTTCCTAACGGTCCTGGAGGAATTAGGACCTCTACCTATAAGGGCAGTTCTAGGCAGACCCTCAGGTTTAAAGGAAAAATACTAAGGCAAAAAACAAAGAACACCTAGGACTGCAGTAAATGGGAACAAAGAAGAGCATATAAAAGGCTAAAATTTACCTCCACAGGTAATGCAAATAGACAACACAACTCAAACACAATTAAGGGCAGTATTTGCTAATTAGAACCTTAAGGCATGGTGTCTAGATGAGTTCAGAATATAAACATATATGTAGACTTGTTTTTTACAACTCATAAAAGGGCCCTAATCAGTTTGCCTACTGATTTAAAACCGGTTGAGTATTAGGAAACATACACAAAAGGGGCAGAATTCCAGTTTTTAACAATTTGATCACCTAAGGCTTGCCTAGGTAGGGGGAGGGGGGAGGGGGGAGGGGGAGGGACAATGTATACCAATTTCCTGAATTAAGAAAACTGTTTTGAAATTATATTGTCTAAACATGCTGTTCCAGGTTGTTCAGAATAAAGAATTATTACCAGTTGTGAAGTTGTTTTATTCCCTTTATGCATCAATAGTTAGACTAGGTGTACTTAAACGAGTATGAATGAAATCCAAAAGTATGGTATCTAATGCATAGGCAGAGATGCATAATGATGCATATGCAAAATCCTAAGCAGAATTTCTATATGCACAATAATTATAACAGTAAGCATGCTTTCAGAAGATGCAAGAATGGCATATTTATTTGTGTTGTTTATCCTAGAACAAGACTTCTAGTGTGCATGGCAGCATGTAGCATGATTGTAGAAAATACCAATTATTAGCATATTTTCCTAGCACAAGATTTCTAAATGATATAACAACACTAAAATAAGATGCTGAAACAGTGTAAATGAATCCTAAAGAGCATGATTTCTAATGATATGCTTTGCACATGTTAATCCTAAACATGATTTCTATTGTGCAAATAGTGAATGTAAACCTAATAGCATGGTTTCTACCCTTTAACATCTATAACATGTATAACTACCCCTTTCCTTTTTCACTATCCATCCCCAATAGTTATTTACAAATAATTATTACAGACCATTTGCATAAAATACATAAATGAATAAAGAAAATAAGAAGTTACACAATAGGGAGCCTACCAATATGCCCAATATCTCCATAAGTTCCCAATGCCATCAGTGTTTCACAACCTTTCATATAATCCGTGTGTGTCAGAGTTCCCTAAGGACCTCAAGGGATCCCGGGCAGTGCTCACACCCAGATTTTCATAACCATATGAGTAAGTGCAGTGTTGAAAGACCAGCTCTAATGCATCAGAGTTCAGAGGGATCCCAAAGAAGTCACACATTAGAGGGGCAGAACCTAAGTTTCGAGGAGTAGAGTGAGAGTGCTTGATAAAGTTTTGAGAAAAGGTTGAGTAGAAAACAACCTTTGAAAACACTTGTTTAAAATACGTTTTGGAAAACAACAAAAGGATTTACCTTAATAAAGAAACAGTTTGAAAGGGAAGAGGGTAAGACAATCAGAGTCTCAAGATCTGAACAGGACACATAGAACAAGAAACAAGAACCAAACCAGTTTAACAATCACAAACAGGGAAATGAGGGGTTGGGGACAAATAGGAAACACACAAGAGTAGGTACACAATAGGCAGAATTGCATACAAGTTAGAATCAGAGAAGTCCTAAGGGATGTATTACAGACTTACCCAGAATCTAATGACCACAGAAACAATTTTACCATAGAGATATTCATGCTAGGAATCAAAGGGATACCATTGAAACAGAATCACATTGAGGAATATAAAAGGGGTAATATGCTGGGTCTAAGGGAGGGGATACACAACATGTAAAAATGGAAAACAATATAAGCAAATCAAGTGCAAACATCACATCAAAACCATAGGTAGAAACACATTATAAACAGGATAAATTGAAGCACTAAAAAAGGCATGTTGTTTTTTGAGACTCGAATTGTAATTAGGACATACCATTTAAGAGAGAATAAGCACAAAATGAAGAGCAAGAGAGTATAATACTCAGTCTTGTCTTGCAGCCGACTGAGAGTAACAAGTACCAGAAAGAAGAGCAAGAGAGAGTATGCGTGTGTGAGAGATAGGATTTAGAACAATGTCTGTTCGTGTGTTGATAATGAAAGAATGAAGTATATATAGTTTAAAAATAGGCAGAAAAAATGGTAACAAGTAATAGTTCAGCATAATTATAGAAATAAATTCTAATCAGAATCCAATTAATATAAGTACTCCCTATAATTAAGGAGTCATAGTTCAAACGGATACAAAAAGTGATAAACAAGAAAAGAAATTAATTGAAGAACTGATTTTACCATATAAGGAGTAGTAAAAGTACAGAGCATGTGATTAAGACCAAATTCAGAATATCCTAATTAAGGAAAGTATATATGTGAATCAATTTGACAGCCTAATTCATAGAAATAAAGTAGGAAATTCTGGAAATCAACAAGAAAATCTCACAAAGATTCAATCACAGATAATCAGTACCAATCAAGGAGAATATCACACACGTAAGGAAATACTCGAAATCAGGCAATCAGTATTGCTCAAAGGAAGATATCACATATTTAAGGAAATGCTCAAAAATCAGTAAAGAGTATTGTGAAAAATCAATAAAGCACTAATCATACTTATTCAAAGATTCAAAATGCTAAAACACTACTGGAATAACACATATTAAGCAAAAATCATAAGCACTAATCACAAAATTAGGGATTCGTAGTAAATATTTAAAGGAACCAGTAGACAGTCATGGTTTAGGCAGAAGTGATGAAGAATTAGAAACTCTAACAGTAGGTACAGAGCAAAACTCACAAAATCACACAATACTCATGAAGACAGAGTAGTTATACTACAACAGGTAAAACAATAATATTGCAAATAAACTCGAATTCACGGATTGAACCAAGAAATTTGGGGTTTTTAACAACAAATGAATCGAACAAAGGGAAGAACTCAAATAATGTCTACACATGGTAAAAATCATAAGATAATGATAGGAAATTAGGAATAGAACTGTTTTGTAAAGGATTTAAAACCCTAGTTTTGAAAAGTGAAGAATCGTTTCAGAAAATAGGAAGATCTTTAAAGAGAACATAGAAACAACTCATAATAGGTGTAGATCTGTTACAGATCTAAAAGAATCGGAGAGTTTGAAAAGTTAGGGTTTCAAAGAGAACCCAGAAAGGATAAGAAAACCCCAAAATATTACCGGTTTCAGCTTGAAAGTGGTAGATCTTACTCGGATGGCCATGTGTGGCCGGAAAAATGGCATGAGAACGTAGGTGGTGAGTGAACTGCCTCTGGTTCACTTGAGGGCCTAAAATATGGTGACACACGTTAAGGTGGGAACTATAAGGCTGTAGATGGTGGAATCTCCATACATTCCGGCAAGGAGACGACCGAAGAAGGGAGGAGACATGCTCAGCAGGTGGAGTGTTTAGAGAGAGATGAGAGAGAGATTTGAGAGAGACGACTGAGAGTGAAATGGGGGAAATGCGAGGGGGGGGGGGGTAGTCTTGTAAGGACCCCTAAAATTCCCTAGCCAAAATGATACCTAGTTGGATTCCTATGTTGTTATTGCTGTAGAAATTCTTCGCGGTGAGCTTGTGAGACCGTCGAGGTTAACAAAGAAGGTGGTTGGAGACATGTCTGCCATCGTGCCGGTGGAGACTGTTGAGGTTAACGAAGAATTGTCATATGAAGAATTTCCAGTTGCTATTCTTGATAGACATATCCGAAAATTGAGAAAGAAGGAAATTGCATCGGTGAAAGTATTATGGCGAAACCAACAAGTCGAAGAAGCTACTTGGGAGGCCGAGAATGAAATGGAAAAGAAGTACCCTCATTTGTTTGAATAGTCAATTAAAGGTCCATGAAGTGGTCTCCTCTAAATATTTGCATTTCTTGGCTTGTGTAAAAACACTCTTTCCGTAGTTATCCGTCCTTTTATGAAGTCTCAATTTGTGTCGCTTTGTGCTCTATCATGTTGATTGATCGTATGAGATAGTTGAGATGTGTTTCGAGGGATATCTGGCATGTGGATAGGCCTAGTTACAAAGGAAACTCTGGCAATGTTTTCAGAAAAATTGGGAGTTAGATAAATTGGGTTGTTGACATATAGTATGTATGAACCTAAGTTAAACCCCGACCCTCATTCAAGGACGAATGATTTTAAGTGGGGGAGGATGTAAGGACCCGTAAAAATCCGTAGACAAAATGATACCCAGTTGGATTCCTATGTTGTTAAAAATACCCTACAGACTTAAAGGAAGAAAATTTGCAAAGAGGTGCAAATCTGCGGTCCACTACACCGTCGCAGAACCACTATGCGCTGCGGTTCAGACTTTTTGGATTAAAAATACCCTATGGACTTAAAGGAAGAAAATTCGCAAAGAGGTGCAAATCTGCGGTCCACTATGCAGTCGCAGAACCACTATGCGTACCGCATAATGGCCACAGAGTGGGCAAGATTACTGGCCAATTTGAGGGTGATTATGCGGCCCAAAATGCGATCGCATACCTGATATGCGGGCCGCATAATCCATCACATAATTGCCTTGGAGTTTTGCGAGGGGAGTTCTGCGGCGCATCATGCGACCGCAGAACAGGTATGCGGGCCGCATAATGACCGCATACCCGGAAAATTTGTTTCTTTTTTCCCCCAATTGAGGCCATTTCTGCAGCAGGTTTGCGGGCCGTATTTATGTTTTGCGGTCGCATATGCGACCTCATAGTTGAGTCGAGGCACCCAAATTTCTAATTTTAAACCCGACCCCAAATCAATATAAAACACTTCCCCACCCATTCTAAACTATTTTTCTGACTTTTAAAGTAAAGGAGAGAGGTCCTAGTATAAGAGAAGCTTCCCATATCATCAAGATTCCTCCACAATCATCACTAAGGGCTTGGGAATAATCACATAGGGATCAAATTTTACTCACTCAAATAGGTAAGTTTCTATTGCACGAACTCTAAATTCCATTGTTGTAGTTAAAGTGAGCCATGTGTGAATAGTTCTTGGGGAGTAAGGATAGGGACCCTACATGCATAGGGATTCTAGGTTATGTGTGGGTAAGTAAAGGCAAAAATAGAAAGAAATGGGGGATGGGACTTTAGAAAATTCGTAATGGGAGTATAATGCTAAGTTAAGATAGGTTTATGATCAAATTCCTAATTAAGACTCGATTGTGTTATTTTGTTGAATAGATTGGAAAAGGTGAAGGATTCTAGAATTCGTCATAGGAATTAGGGATAAACACCCAGTCGAGGTATGTATGGCTAACTCTGACCTTCGTATGATTGACTTATTGGTGTTCGAGTAATTGGTATGAGCCCCTTGATTGGTTCTATGTGAATTGATTGTCTCAAGGTGTTAAGATGGAAAACTTCTATTCCTTAATTGTCTTAATTGTCTCTCATGCCTCCATGTTACTTGAAATGATGAATTATGATTATTTATGCTTATCCTATTATGGGTATGATTTATCATATGTTGGAACTTATCTTTACAAGGAAGAGTGTCACTAAATGAATAAAAAGGGAAATAAACTCAGCTGTCAAATGTGTAACGACCCGACCAGTCATTTTACGCTATCGGACCCCGTTCCCCTAAATAAGACTTTGCATAGTGACTTCTTGAGATTTGTGACTTGCGGGGGCTAGTGGTTAAGGATTTGGAAGTGTTTTGAGAAGTATAGGAACACTTGGTTCCTTAAGGTTGGCCTATTTGGCCAAGTTTGACTTCAGTCAACATTTTGAGCAAACGACCTCAGAATTGAGTTCTGAAAATATCAGTAGCTTCGTATGATGATTTCAGACTTGGGCGTATGTTCAGAATGGGTTTTCGATAACCCGGGAGCGTTTCAGCGTCCAATATAGAAATACGAATTTCCTTAAGTTTGAATTTGGTTTGAAATGGGAATTTATGATATCGAGGTCCGAATGTGATTCCGAGACCAGGAGTAGTTCTGTTATGTCATTTATGACTTGTATGCAAAATTAGATGTCATCCCGAGTTGTATAGGTCAGTCCGGCGCATCGATACAGAAATCAAGAACTTGAAGTTCTTAAAGTTATGGTTTTAGGGGTTTTGGGGTGTGATTTTGAGATTTAGTGTTGTTTTGGGCGTTCTAAAGGCTCGAGTGAATCCGTATTATGATTTAGAACTTATTGGTATATTTGGACGGGGGCTCGGGTGGGCCCAGGTGCCTCCCAGACACCACACGAGATCAAAAACCAGCTAAAATAGCTGCTGGTGCACCTGTATCTGGTGTGACCGCAGGTGCGGTTGCCCAGTCGCAAGTGCGGTACCGCTCCTGCGGTCCCAGCCTCGCAGGGGCAGACATCTCGCAGGTGCAGATCCAATTTCGCAGAAGCGGAGCCGCAAGTGCGGTCTCCAGCTCCGCAAGTGCGGGCCCATTCCTTCCCGTGCAACTCCGCAGGTGCGAGCCCTAGCTCGCAAGCGCGAGACCACAAGTGCAGTCCTCGACCTGTAGGTGCGGAACCCCTGTAGGCCAGGCGATATATATTCTTTAAAATACATGATTTCTTTATCTCTTTTCATTTCATACCTCCATTTAAGACTTGTGAGCTTGGGAAGAACACACCACGACCTAGCTACTGTAGAGGTAAGTCAATTCCTCCCTATTACTAGTTTAATACATGCATTATTAATGGGAGTAACTACTAGATCATTGAAAATCAAGATTTGGGTAGTAAATTTAGGGTTCTTGAGGAAATTGGTGAATTACTCAATTATTGCTATGAATTCAAGTAAAGGTCGTATATTATCGATCCTTAGGCTTTGGGTGAGTGATTCATTCGAGAATTTTAAGAATCCGAGCATGCGGGCCTGGGGTTGAATTTTGGGAATTCTTCAAGAATGATGATTTTATTGAATAAATAGGATAATTTCCCCACATTGAGCATGCATTGATATAATTGTACACCTTTTGGCTAGTTGCGAGTCCACGGGTGTAGAGTTCGGAGTTTCGGGCGCATTTGCGGTCCGAGAGGTAGATTCAACATGAGGTGAGTCTCCTTTCTAACCTTGTAAGAGGGAATTGTCCCCCTAGGTGATTTAAATGCTATGTGTTACTCGGTTGGGGGCAACGTACGCACCAAGTGACGAGAGTCCGTACGTAGCGGCTATCATTGTTATGTCCGGGTAGATAGGCTCACAACATGCCTTGTATGCTTCCTTGTAATGCCTTATATGCTTCCTTGTAATGCCATATATACTATGAGACCATGTTATGCATAGTATTGTTTCTCTGAAATTTTTGGAAATTGTAGATTTGAAAGGAATTGGTTATGGAAAGTAAGTTTTAAAAGTTATTGTGTGTGCATGTGACCGCTTCGCAATTTACATTCCGCGAGCGATGTGTGATTTCCCCCACTCTCATGGGAGCGGGTCATACACCACGATGGCTTGAAAGATGCACAAATATGATAAATTTGAAAGACGCAATTATGGTTCAGGCCATTCGACCCTCGACATAGCGCAGACATGACTATGGTAAGAATGCACTTATGGGACGGGCCGTTCGATCCTCGGCAGTGCATAGATATTTTCCTTATGACTCCGGCCGGTTGTCTTATTCCTGTGTGCGCATGACTATTTGGCACTGTTTCATGGAAATTGACTTGTATTAGATATTTGGGGGAAAGAAAGTGGCCATTGTTATTTTTTCCAGCATTTACTTGGATTCCCGTGCTTTGTACGTGACCGCTGCTTACTGTCTTACATGCCTACTGCTTTTCATTATATCCTGTTGCATATTACACTTTTGGACCTTAGTGAGTGTCGAGTCGACCTCTCGTCACTACTTCTTCGAGATTAGACGGGATACTCACTGGGTACATATTTATTTAATATGTACTCATGCAACACTTCTGTACTTAACTGTACAGGTTCTGAGGCTGGTGCATCTGGTTATCAGACCGGAGCTAGATATTGACCGTAGGGGACCTGACTTCACGGCGAGCTGCTTCTTTAGGCGATTCCCCAGCAGCACCATGGAGTTTCATTTACTTTTGTTTCCCGTCTATTAATTCAGACATTGGGATTTTATATTCTATATTTTGGTTATCCTATTAGTATGCCCGTGACACTCGTGACACTAGTTCCTGGCACACACATAGTGGTTATTTTGTGATTTTGGGCTGTATATATATATATGCTCGTCTGTTGTCTCATGCTTCTTTATAGCTATTTTATCTACCACTGAGTTATTATCTTTCGATATCATGATTTGACTTGTTAAATTCGGTAAATGGGTGAACAATTGAATCAAGTAAAAACAAACACTTAGTGAAATTTATGTTGGCTTTCCTAACCCCGTTGTTGGGCGCCATCACGACCCGAATTAGGATTCTGGGTCGTGACAAGTTGGTATCAGAGCTCTAGGTTCACGTAAGTCTCACGAGTCATGGTCAGGCCCAGTAGAGTCTTGCGGATCGGTACGAAGACGTCTGTACTTATCTTCAGGAGGATATAGGGTGTTAGGAACCTTCTCTTTATTCATATTCTATCGTGCAATCGATGATGTACTCAACTTATTCTTCTATTCTATCACAGATGGTGAGGACTCGCGCATCCGATGTTCCTGATCCGGGAGATGCCGCTACCCCCGCCGCTCGAGGTTGTGGTAGAGGTAGGGGTAGGGCACCTGCCCGAGGTAGGGGGAGAGAGCGTCCCAGTGATATACCAGTCGCTCCACCAGAGGACCCTATCATAGAGGAGCAGGATGAGGTGCCTCCAGTAGCACCTGCCCCAGTGTACTTTATGACGGCGCCGGGCTTCCAGGAGATCATGGGCCGTATAACAAGTTTCATGGACAACATGTCCCATGCTGGCCTATTTCCAGTAGATCCTGCCACTTCTCAGGCGGGAAGGGGAGCTTAGACCCCTACCGCCCAGCCCGTAGGACAGGAAGGAGCAACACATCATACCCTAGGTACACTGCCCGTGGGTAGGGTCCAGCCTATAGCAGCATCACTAGAGCCTAGACCAGTTGCAGAGGGCGATCAACAGAAGTTATTGGACAGATGGATTCGATTGCGCCCTCCAGTCTTTGGGGGTGAGCAGGGCGAGGATGCCCAGGACTTTATTGACAGGTGCAGGGACAGGCTACACAACATGAGAATTTTGGAGTCCCATGGGGTCGACTTCACTACCTTTCAGTTAGAGGGCGGAGCTCGCAGGTGGTGGCAGTCTTATATACTCAGCAGGCCAGCAGGTTCTTTTCCGGTTACTTGGGAGCAGTTCACACAGATGTTCTTGGACAAATATATTCCACCCTCGGAGAGGGAAGAGTTGCGGGGTCAGTTTGAGCGGCTGGAGCAGGGGCAGATGTCGGTGATAGATTATGAGGCCAGGTTTTCAGAGCTATCTCGCCATGCACTCATGATATTGCCTACAGATGCCGAGAGGGTGCGGAGGTTTGTATCAGGATTGCATCCGGGTATTAGGTTCACCATGGATCGAGAGGTGGAGATGGGTACCCCTTATCAGCTTGTAGTGGAGATTTCTCGCAGGATTGAGGGTTATCGGTCGAGGAGCAGGGAGCAGGGTCAGCAGGACAAGAGGGACAGGTTCTCATGGGATTTCAGGGATGCTCCGGCTAGGAGCAGAGGTCAGTTTGGGGGTGGTCAGCCTAGCATGCCTTCATATTCAACACCTCTACTACCTCCTCGAGGTGGTTCAGTGAAGCCTCAGTTCAGTGCCATGCCAGAGCGTTCCTACCGTCCTCCAGCTACTCAGGGTTCACCCAGCGGTCATTCGAGTCACCAGAGATCCTCCCATTAATATTTCAGTGCTATGCTAGAGGGTCCACATTGCTTCTTGGCTATTCAGGGGTCTTCTTCTTCGGGGCAACATGCTATAATGCTTGGGGGTTGTTACGAGTGTGGGGAGCCAGGCCACATGAAGAGGCATTGTCCCAAGTATCGGGGCAAGGTAGTGCAACAGGGTTATCAGCCTATAGGTTCAGCACCAGCAGTCCGGCCACCTAGAGGTGGAGGACAGGTCGGCATGGGTTGTCTCAGGGGTGGAGGCCAGTCAGGAGGAGGTCAGTCAGCTCCTGTTCACTCTGGTGGGGTTCAGTCTTCAGGTGCTCCAGCCAGGCTCTACGCTATTCTGGCCAGATCAGATGTAGTGGCCTCAAACGCCGTGATCACAGGTATTATCTCAGTATGTGGTAGAGAGGCTTCAGTATTACTTGACCCAGGATCCACCTATTCATATGTTTCATCACTATTTTCTCAATTTCTGGGTGTGCCTTGTGAGTCCTTGGGTTCTCCTATATATGTGTCCACTCATGTGGATGATTCTATGGTGGTAGACCGGTCTATCGGTCTTGTGTGATCACTTTCTATGGTTTTGAGACCAGAGAAGATCTTTTATTGCTTGATATGATTGATTTTGAGGTTATCCTAGGCAAGGATTGGCTATCTCTTTATCATGCTATGCTAGATTGTCATGCCAAGACAATTACTTTACCCATGCTTGAGTTGCCTAGGCTAGAGTGGAGAGGTTCTTCAGTTAGTGCACCCAGCCGAGTTATTTCCTTCATGAAGGCTCGACATATGTCCGAGAAGGGTTGTTTGGCTTACCTTGGTTATGTGTGAGATACCACCGCTGAGTCTCCGACTATTGATTCTGTACCAGTTGTTCGAGAGTTTGCTGATGTGTTTCCTTCAGACCTTCCAGGCATGCCTCCGGATCGTGATATTGACTTTCGTATCGATTTAGCTCCAGATACTCAGCCTATTTCCATTCCCCCGTATCGTATGGCTCCTAAGGAGTTGAAGGAGCAACTTGAAGAGTTGTTGGCTAAGGGGTTCATCAGGCCGAGTGTATTGCCATGGGGTGCTCCAGTCCTATTTGTGAAGAAGAAAGATGGATCTATGCGTATGTGTATTGATTACCGCCAGTTGAATAAGGTTACCATTAAGAACAAGTATCCTCTGCCGCGCATTGATGATTTGTTTGACTAGTTGCAGGTTGCTCGTGTGTTTTCTAAGATTGATTTGAGATCAAGTTATCATCAGTTGAAGATTCGGGCTTCAGATGTTCCAAAGACTGCGTTTCATACGAGATATGGCCATTATGAGTTTCTGGTGATGTCCTTTTGTTTGACTAATGCCCCATCAACATTCATGGACTTGATGAATAGGGTATTCAAGCCGTATATTGATTCCTTCATCATTGTCTTCGTTGACGACATCTTGATTTACTCACGGAGCCTGGGTGAGCATGAGCAGCATTTGAGGGTTGTG
Source organism: Nicotiana undulata (assembly GCA_005239495.1). Classification (NCBI taxonomy): domain Eukaryota; kingdom Viridiplantae; phylum Streptophyta; class Magnoliopsida; order Solanales; family Solanaceae; genus Nicotiana; species Nicotiana undulata. Next base: position 17,456 of record ML261255.1, read on the forward strand.
CTCTAGATCTTGCGGGAACATAAGCTATATGCTAAGTTCTCCAAGTGTGAGTTATGGTTAGATTCACTGGCGTTCATGGGGCATGTGGTATCCGGAGAAGGTATCAAGGTTGATCTACAGAAGATTAAGGCAATTGAGAGTTGGCCGCGTCCTACTTCAGCTACAGAGATCAGGAGCTTTCTTGGTCTAGCAGGCTATTATCGCCGATTTGTAGAGGGATTCTCTTCTATTGCAGCTCCATTGACTAGATTGACGTAGAAGAATGCCCTCCGACAAGTGTGATGCGAGCTTTCAAAAGCTCAAGTCAGCATTGGCCTCAGCACCAGTTCTAACATTGCCTTCCGATTTTGGGATGTATACTGTGTATTGCGACACTTCACGCGTCGGGTTGGGATGTGTGTTGATGCAGGACGGGAGAGTTATTGCTTATGCTTCGCGCCAGATGAAGGTTCATGAGAAGAATTACCCTATGCACGACTTGTAGTTGGCGGCAATTGTTCATGCTTTGAAGATTTGGAGGCACTACTTATATGGTGTGTCTTGTGAGGTTTATACAGACCACCGTAGTTTGCAGCACTTATTCAAGAAGAGGGATCTTAACTTGAGGCAGCGCAGGTGGCTTGAGTTGTTGAAGGATTATGATATTACTATTCTTTATCATCCGGGCAAGGCAAATGTGGTAGCGGATGCCTTGAGCAGGAGGGCAGAGAGTATGGGTAGCTTGGCCTACATTGCAGTAGAGGAGAGATCTCTAGCCTTAGACATTCAGTCTTAGGCTAATCTCCTAGTGAGATTAGATCTTTCAGAGCCTCGTCGAGTTCTAGCCCATGTGGTTGCTCAGTCTTCGTTATTGGGAGAGATTAAGGCCTGGCAGTTTGATGATCCATGCTAAGCAGAGCTTCGGGAGACAGTGGTCCAGGGGAGGGCCAAGGAGGTTTGGGCGAGGATGGTGTTTTGAGACTCCAGGGCCGTTTATGTGTTCCTAATTTTGACAGCCTGAGGAAGAGGATTCTAGAGGAGGCCCACAGTTCTCGGTATTCTGTTCATCCGGGTGCGACGAAGATGTATCGTGATTTGAAGCAGCATTACTGGTGGAGGCGGATAAAGAAAGACATTGTGGAGTATGTGGCTAGTTGTCTTAATTGCCAGCAGGTCAAATATGAGCACCAGAGGCCAGGAGGCCTACTTCAGCAGATGCCCATTCCGGAGTGGAAGTGGGAGCGCATCACTATGGATTCCGTAGTTGGGTTGCCTCGGACTTTGCGGAAGGTTGATGCGGTTTGGGTCATTGTGGATAGACTAACCAAATCGGCACATTTCATTCCTGTAGCTACTACTTATACTTCTGAGAGGCTAGCCCAGATCTACATTCGGGAGACAGTCCGGTTGCACGGTGTGCCGGTGTCCATTATATCAGATCGAGGTCCTTAGTTCACCTCGCACATTTGGAGAGCATTGCATAGTGAGATGGGCACTCATATAGATCTCAGCACATCATTTCACCCTCAGACTGATGGTCAGTCAGAGCGTACAATTCAAATATTGGAAGATATGCTCAGGGCTTGTGTGGTTGACTTTGGGGGTCAGTGGGAACAGTTCTTGCCTTTGGCTGAGTTTGCGTACACTAATAGTTATCAGTCTAGCATCGAGATGGCCCCATTCGAGGCTTTGTATGGCTGTCGGTGTCGTTCTCCTATCGGGTGGTTTGAGCCTGGTGAGGCTAGATTATATGGCACTAATCTGGTCAGAGATGCTTTGGAGAAGGTGAAGTTCTCCGCACAGCACAGTCCAGACAGAAGAGTTACGCGGATCAGAGGGCGCGTGACGTAGCATTTATGGAGGGAGAGAAACTTCTGCTAAAGGTTTCTCCGATGAAGGGCATTATGAGATTCGGGAAGAAGGGCAAGCTGAGCCCAAGGTTTATAGGCCCTTTCGAGGTATTGAGGCGAGTCGGAGAGGTTGCTTATGAGTTGGCTTTACCTCCTAGTTTATTCAGAGTTCATCCGGTTTTTCATGTATCCATGCTTCGGAGATATCATGCTGATTTCTCTCACAAGGTTGATTTCAACACTATTCAATTAGATGAGAAGTTGGGCTTCGAGGAGGAGCCAGTTGCAATTATTGATAGACAGGACCACCAGTTGAGGTCTAAGAGAGTTTCTGCTGTGAAGGTCTAGTGGAGGGGCCAACTAGTCGATGAGGCAACTTGGGAGTCCGAGGAGGACATGCGGAGCAGATATCCACGTCTATTCAACACTTCAGGTACGATTCTAGTCCCGTTCGAGGACGAACGATTGTTTAAGATGGGGAGATTGTGATGACCCAAAAAGGGGTCATCTTATGTAAATCTAACCGTGACTGTTTTGCAAGGCCCCGAAAGCCTCCGTTAATCTCACCTCGATGTGCGTGCACAGCCCGGGCGCGTAGCCGGAAAGCCTTTATGTGAAAACTTGATTAAGAGTTGAATTTATGATAATTAATTGAATAAAGTTGACTTTGGTCAACATTTTTGGTTAACGGACCCGGATCCGTGATCCGACGGTCCCGGAAGCTCCGTAGGAAAATATGGGACTTGGGCGTATGCCCAGAATCGAATTCCGAGGACCCAAGTCCGAGAAATGTAACGACCTGACCGGTCGTTTTACGTTATCGAACCCCGTTCCCCTAAATAAGACTTCCCATAGAAACTTCTTGAGATTTGTGACTTGCAGGGGCTGGTGGTTCAGGATTTGGAAGTGTTTTGAGCAGTATAGGAACACTTGGTTCCTTAAGGTTGGCCTATTTGGCCAAGTTTGACTTCGGTCAACATTTTGAGCAAACGACCTCGAAATCGAGTTCTGAAAGTGTCAGTAGCTTCGTATGATGATTTCGGACTTGGGCGTATGTTCGGAATGGGTTTTCGATAACCCGGGGGCGTTTCGGCGCCCAATATAGAAATAAGGATTTCCTTAAGTTTGAATTTGGTCTGAAACGAGAATTTATGATATCGAGGTCCGAATGTGATTTCGAGATCGGGAATAGTTCCGTTATGTCATTTATGACTTGTTTGCAAAATTTGATGTCATTCCGAGTTGTATAGGTCGGTCCGGCGCATCGATATAGAAATCACAAACTCGAAGTTCTTAAAGTTATGGTTTTAGGGGTTTTGAGGTGTGATTTTGAGATTGAGCGTTGTTTTGGGATTTTCGAAGGCTCGAGAGAGTCCGTATTATGATTTAGGACATGTTGGTATATTTGGAGGGGGGCTCAGCTGGGCCCAGGTGCCTCCCGAACACCACACGAGGTCAGAAACCAGCTAAAATAGATGTTGGTGTACTTGTTTCTGGTGTGACCGCAGGTGCGGTTGCCCAGTCGCAGGTGCGGACATCTCGCAGGTGCAGATCCAATTCTGCAGGAGTGGAGCCGTATGTGCGGTCTCCAGCTCCGTAGGTGCGGGCCCAGTCCTTCCTGTCCAACTCCGCAGGTGCGAGCCCCAGCTCGCAGGCATGAGACCGCAGGTGCGGTCCTCGAGCCGCAGGTGCGGTCCTCGAGCCGCAGGTGCGGAATCCCTGTAGGCCAGGCAGTATATATTCTTTAAAATACGAGATTTTTTCATCTCTTTTCATTTCATACCTCCATTTGAGACTTGTGAGCTTGGGTAGAACACACCACAATCTAGCTACTGTAGAGGTAAGTTAATTCCTCCCTATTACTAGTTTAATACATGAATTATTAATGGGAGTAACTACTAGATCGTTGAAAATCAAGATTTGGGTAGTAAATCTAGGGTTCTTGAGGAAATTGGTGAATCGCTCAATTATTGCTATGAATTCAAGTAAAAGTCGTATATTATCGATCCTTAGGCTTTGGGTGAGTGATTCCTTCGAGAATTTTCGGAATCCGAGCGTGCGGGCCCGGGGTTGAATTTTGGGAATTCTTCAAGAATGATGATTTTATTGAATAAATAGTATAATTGCCCCACATTGAGCATGCATTGATATAATTGTACACCTTTTGGCTAGTTGCGAGTCCTCGGGTGTAGAGTTCGGAGTTTCGGGTGCATTTGCGGTCCGAGAGGTAGATTCGACACGAAGTGAGTCTCCTTTCTAACCTTGTAAGAGGGAATTGTCCCCCTAGGTGATTTAAATTCTGTGTGTTACTCGGTTGGGGGCTACGTACGCACCAAGTGACGAGAGTCCGTACGTAGCGGCTATCATTGTTATGTCCGGGTAGATAGGCTCACAACATGCCTTATATGCTTCCTTGTAATGCCTTATATGCTTCCTTGTAATGCCATATATACTATGAGACTATGTTATGTATAGTATTGTTTCTCCGATATTTTTGGAAATTGTTGATTTGAAAGGAATTGGTTATGGAAAGTAAGGTTTAAAAGTTATTGTGTGTGCATGTGACCGCTTCGCAATTTACATTCCGCGAGCGATGTGTGATTTCCCCCACTCTCATGGGAGCGGACCGTATGCCACGTCAGATTGAAAGATGCACATATATGATAAATTTGAAAGATGCACTTATGGTTCGGGCCGTTCGACCCTCGGTAAGGCGCAAACATGACTATGGTAAGAATGCACTTATGGGACGGGTCGTTCGATCCTCGACAGTGCATAAATATTTTCCTTATGACTCCGGCCGGTTGTCTTATTCCTGTGTGCGCATGACTATTTGGCACTGTTTCATGGATATTGACTTGTATTAGATATTTGGGGGAAATAAAGTGGCCATTGTTATTTGTTCCAGCATTTACTTGGATTCATGTGCTTTATACGTGACCGCTGCTTACTGTCTTACATGCCTACTGCGTTTTGTTATATCCTGTCTCATATTACACTGTTGGACCTTAGTGAGTGTGGAGTCGACCTCTCGTCACTAATTCTTCGATATTAGACGGGATACTCACTGGGTACATATTTATTTAGTATGTACTCAGGCTGCATTTTTGTACTTAACTGTACAAGTTCTGAGGCTGGTGCATCTGGTTATCAGACCGGAGCTAGATATTGACCGTAGGGGACCTGACTTCACGGTGAGCTACTTCTTCTGGCGATTCCCCAACAGCACCATGGAGTTTCATTTACTTTTGTTTCCCGTCTATTTATTCATACAGTGGGATTGTATATTCTATCTTTTGGTTATCATGTTAGTATGCCCGTGACACTAGTTCCTGGCACACACGTAGTGGTTGTTTTGTGATTTTGGGCTATATATATATATATATATATTCTCGTCTCTTGGCTCACGCTTCTTTATAACTATTTTATCTACCACTGAGTTATTATCTTTCGATATCATGATTTGACTTGTTAAATTCGGTAAATGGGTGAACAATTGAATCAAGTAAAAAGAAACACTTAGTGAAATTTATGTTGGCTTGCCTAACCCCGTTGTTGGGCACCATCACGACCCGGATTAGGATTCTGGGTCGTGACAAAATGTATCCATGTGCTAAGGACTATGTGATAATTGAGGAGAAAAGAACGCGAACTGAATAATTAATTAATGAGGTTATGTCCCAAGTGAGATGGCCTAGCCGATCAGACCGAGAGTCGGACTACATGCTGCGCTCATGGTGGCATTTACATCAAAATATGGATATAAATTATGATGGTGGATATGTCTCACTAGGATGGCTTAGCAGATCGGGCCGAGGCCGGACTCCGTGTAAGAACGACACAATGGTATTACAAGTGGTGGCACCTGGCATTAAAAGGCTAGTTGATCAAAAGGATGAAAAGATGAAACAAGAATGCTATGGGACTCTCATTTGTTTTCCTTGATTTCGGTATAATGTTATTTGATTTCTGTGATTGTTTTCCTACTTGTTTACTATTTACTCTACTTAGAGTAGATTTTGTTCATACATACTAGTACTATTCAATGGTACTAACGTCTCTTTTGCCGGGGTCGCTACATATTTTAAATGTATGTAGGTGGCTCTGTAGCAGGTTACGCTGATCGCAGGTAGTGGTGCCTCTCCTTCCCTCCACAACTGTCTCGGTGAGCCCCGCTTCTTCCCGGGGTCATATGTAATTATGTTGCTATCCTTTTGGTTATGTTGTCACATTTTGAGGTATAGCCGGGCCTTGTCGCCGGCATGATTTTGTTTGTCTTCCTTATCCCTAGAGGCTCCGTAGACTCTCATGTGGGTCATGTATGTTGTTGGGTTAACTTATAATTGTAACTCCACCTTATCAATATTGTAATTAGCATGTATGTTTTGGAAGACCTAACTTTTGGAAATCAATATATAAGGAAGAATGGATTAATATTATGTACGTAAACGTTTGCTTTATTTCCTGCTAACTCAACAAACGATGTTATAACTTAATCATGGGGCGAAAAGGAGATGGGTAGGAAAGGCTTACAGGCTTGCTTGACCGGGTTCACTCGGTTAAGCGCCGGTCGCGCTCCCCGAAATAGGGGCGTGACAAGTCTTTAGATTAATTATGGAAGGGGGAGATCTGGACCGTTGATCAAATTTGATCAACGATCGAGATTGAATCCTGGGTTGGGCCGGTAGTGTTAGGTTTGGGCATGGGTCCGTTGGGTTAATTCAATTGGGTTAGGGATCAGGTCAAATTAGGCTACAATTTAAATAAAGATGGCTAATTGTTAAATAGCCAATTAAATTAGCTAAAATAGTTTATAAAATAGCTGATAATTGTAAAAAATAAAATTGATGCTTAGTAAATTAAATTAAAATGGCTAATTAGTATTTAATAATATAAATGACCAATTATTGGATAAAAATAGTATGAAACATATGATTAGGCTATAATTGCAAAGCTATTGCAATTATGGCCAAAGAGTGCCAATTTGGCTAATTGTGAAATAATTTGGTCTTAATAGGACCAAAAATAATACATTAAGTCAAGAAATGTTTTTGAAATCATTTGTAATGCAATTTTGTTATTAGTTATCAAAAATAAAATACTGGATAAATTATAATAAATTAATAAAAAAATGAAAAAATTATAGAAAAATACCAATTGCTATGAAAGCCTGATTTTGAAGGTATATCTGCAAATTAAAAATAATTTGAGGAAAAATTGGGTATCAACAGCTGCCCCTCTTTACCTGGAAAGGATGAAAGAGTTGTTGGGTAAAGATATGATGGCCAATTTTGACCGAGCGAAACGGTTTGAAGATATTTAGGCCGCACCCTGGCTTCTGAGTTGCCTACATATCCCTAGTTTTGCAAATAATCAGGCCGTATGTAGTTCCGGACCCATCGACGAAGTATACAGAGGGAGCTATCACATGAACGGATGCAACATATAGGGATCAATGAGTGAACGATTTACGGGAGTGGTTAGGAGAACTGGAGCGGGACCGCTCCTGCTAGGATAGCCGTTGCTTGACGGGTTACCTGCAAATAAACAATACAAGCGTATATTGTACGTAAATTTAAATGTGATGCAAGTTCCCATTGGACTATGAATGTTGTCTTTGGACAGTTAAGGATGACGTCCTTAGGCCAAGATGTCCTGGGCCATGAATTGTTTGGATGAAGGATTCGCAGGCCATGAAATGATGTTCTCGGGCCATGAAGATGGTGCCTCCGAATGATGATGCCTTTGAATAATGATATGCAAAATTGAGAGAGATCCTTAAGCCATGACATGATGTTCTTGAGCCATGAAAAATGGTGCCTCTGAATGATGACGCCTTTGGACAAGTTGGCGATATTTCAGCCCATGAAATGCAGTAATATGATGCCAACAAGACAACGCTTAGTCTTGTGAGCTGAAGGGCAGAGCTTAGCCCGAGAGAGAGGTGAAGTAAATAGTGCTTAAGAGACAACGCTTAGTCTCGATGAAAGAGTAAATTGGAGGCAGAGCTTAGCCTCATGCAAATTGGAAGGCAGAAAGGTAGCCTTATGCTAATGGAGACAGAGCTTAGTCTCATGCAAGCGGAAGGCAGAAATGTAGCCTTATGCAAATGGAGGTAGAGCTTAACCTCATGCATATGGAGACAAAGCTTAGTCTCATGCAAGCGGAATACAAAAAGGCAGCCTTATGCAAATGGAGGTAGAGCTTAACCTAATGCAAATAGAGACAAAGCTTAGTCTCATGCAAGCGGAAGGCAGAAAGGTAGCCTTATGCAAATGGAGTAGAGCTTAACCTCATGCAGATGGAGCAGAGCTTAGTCTCATGCAAACGGAAGGCAGAAAGGTAGCCTTATGCAAATGGTAGAGTTTAACCTCATGCAGATGGATACATAGCTTAGTCTCATGCAAACAGAAGGCAGAAAGTTAGCCTTATGCAAGGACTAAATAAATGACAGTAGAGTTTCTTAGATGATAGTAGATTGTGGTATTGTGATCGTTGTGAGCAATGTGACTATGGAACATTATTTTGTTTGAGATGATAGCAAATGTCGGCAGGTGAGACGACTTTGAGAATCATATTTTGGAACAATATTTGTCCTTTGGGCGGACAGTGAATTTCGAGCTCTTGCAATCTTTGTGCCTGCATCCAAAGAAAAATCATGAGTTCTGTAAATGGGGAAGGTTGGTTCGTATCCCCACTGGCTCTTCTTGACTTGTACACTTGGTCTGATGATCTTGCTCATATCATCAGGGTAGAGTTTGCTAAACAGAACTGTATTTTACAATAAGTATGCGTGATTTTGTAAGGATATAGTATAAACATATATTTAAAAATAGTTTGGATGAACCGATGACCGTGACACGGTTCAAGACATTGCAACCTCTCCTGCTACAGAATTTTAAGGGTCCTCCTCAAAATTCTGCCCCAATATGATGAGTTGACGCTTCTGACTGTTGCGTATGCGACGATCAGCTGAACTTGCTTCAGAATTTTGAGGGCCCTCCTCAAAATTCTGCCCCAATTTCCAATTACGGGGGAAAATGAAATTTTATTGAATTGTGACCGAACCCATAGGGCTGCCTACGTATCCCCTCTTAGACGGGAATCAGGTCAGGCGTAGTTCAATTTACATCATTGATAAAAGCAAAATGATTACACGTAATAGAGGTTCACTACATCTGAATTGATTGGCTTTGGCTAGACTTCTCCATCCATTTCTGCAACTATGAGGGCTCCTCCTGTCAGCACTCGGTGAACCGTATACGGACCTTGCCAGTTGGGAGAGAATTTCCCTTTGGCTTCATCTTGATGTGGGAAGATCTTCTTAACACCAGCTGCCCTGGTGTGAACTGTCTAGGCTTGACTCTTTTGTTGAAAGCTCGGGTCATTCTACTCTAATAAAGTTGCCCGTGACATACATCATTCATCCTTTTTCCGTCTATGAGGGCTAGTTGCTCATAACGACTCTTTACCTACTCTGCATCGCTGAGCTCATCTTCTTGTATGATTCTTAAGGAAGGGATCTCAACTTCGGCAGGAATGACAGCCTCCATACCGTAAACCAACAAGTAAGGGGTTTCCCCGGTTGATGTGCAGACTGTGGTGAGGTATCCTAGTAAAGCAGATGATAACTTCTCGTGCCACTGTTTGTGCTTCTCTATCATCTTCCTCAGTATCTTCTTGATGTTCTTATTGGCGGCTCCTACAACTCCATTCATCTGAGGTCTGTAGGCTGTGGAATTCTTGTGTTTGATCTTGAAAGTCTGGCACATAGCTTTCATCAGGTCATTGTTGAGATTGTAACCGTTGCGGTGATGATTGATTCTGGAACTCCGAACCGACAAACAATGCGGTCATGAACAAAGTCTGCCACGACTTTCTTAGTCACTGCTTTGTAGGATGCTTCTTCGACCCATTTAGTGAAATAATCAATTGCTACCAAGATAAACTTGTGCCTGTTGGATGCGATAGACTCGATCGGTCCAATGACGTCCATTCCCTAGGCAGCCAATGGCCAAGGTGAGCTTGTTGCATTGAGCTCGTTTGGGGGTACCTTTATCATATCTGCATGTACCTGACATCGGTAGCATTTTCGGACATACTGGATGTAGTCCGTTTCCATAGTCATCCAAAAATAACCTGCTCTGAGTATCTTCTTGGCCAAGACGAAGCCATTCATATGCGGGCCACAGGTCCCAGCATGAATCTCCTTAAGTAGCTTGGAGGCTTCCTTTGCATCAACACATCTCAATTATCCCAAATCGAGAGTCCTCCGGTATAGGATTCCTCCGCTATGAAAGAAGTTGTTGGACAATATTCGGAGCGTGCATTTTTGAGTATGATTTGCAAGCTCTGAGTATTCACGCTTTGACAAATACTCATTGATGTCATGGAACCATTGTTTTTCGTCTGCTTCTTCTTCAACATGGGCATAGTAGGCCGACTGACTATGGATCTTCACTGTAATAGGGTCAGTGAAGTTCTTGTCTGGATGCTGTATCATGGATGATACAGTGGACAATGCATCGGCGAACTCATTCTGAATTCTGGGGACGTGCCGAAATTCTATCTTCGTGAATGATCACACTCAACTGTGTCTAAAAGACTAAGCGGGCGTTGCAAATATAATTCGGGGTATTATGCCCAAAGTCGAATCCCACAGGTACTTAACGTATCAAAAGAAGCTAGTAAAATACTAAATTCTTATTAGTCAACCTCCTCAAACTTTATGAATAACAAATGGTGTTGTGATTACTACTATCGTTAACTAAAATGATAAACTAGGATTAAATAACAAGTAGATGTAAACCATTGGAATAAAGGTCTAAGGCAATGGTTTCCCCCGTTGGTTCTTTCCCTATTTGTATGTTCCTATAACTTTGATTTGGTTGTCTCTATCAATCATGAACTCTCCAGTTATCGTAAATCTTTCTCAAGCATTTATGACAATTTACTAGACGCACTCTCTCGAGCTACGCTAGCTATATTTACGTTACGGTTCACTTTAGATTGCACCCAAGGTATATTATTTCTAACCCAACCTCTAAACCCTCGGTTATGACTTTCGTCTATACTCCGGGAGTGGTGTTGTTCAACAACTACCTAAATATGCACTCTTTCTCAAGCAGATACATAATAAATAGGAATAGCTAGTTGAGGGCCCTTCAACAAACTACAATCAAAACGTAGTTGAACAAATAGAGATTAATAACCAACTCAAAACTATATTAACATGCCAACAAGTTCATCTCCAACAGGTTCCACCAAAACCTTAGATTAAAGTATTTAGCTACTCATAATAATAACAAAAACTACAAAAGAATTCATAGTCAATGGTAAAAGAACAAAAGAGGAGAATAAAGATTGATGCCCAATTTTCCTCCTTGCCTCTTGCCCTTGTTTTGTTGTTTTCTAAACTCTAAAAACTGATTCTCCTCTTTCTTGGGCGAATTCCTTAAGTTTATATAGGGTTTGGGGCTTAAAATCCCGTGTTTTGCATTTTAGTCCCTGAAGTTAACGCATCTTGCCGCGGTTACACCAGGACCGCGGCCAAACAAGCTCTCTGAACATGAGACTACCTTCCATCGCTGTTGCACCGCGGCTAAGACCGGACCGCGGCAGGCCTATTTTAGCTCTACTTTTGCTTATTAGTTGGTGCATTTTGTGGGTATTATTTGATAGGCCTCCTTTTTCCCGTAATGGACTCCAAAAAATGTTCCAATGTCCTTTCTTGTGATATATCACCTGCAATGCATGAAAAGCACTAATCAGAGCACTTTGTTATCAATATATACATTAAAAACGATACAAAATGTGGTTCCTTAAGGTCCTAATTATAGTAAAATTCACCTATTATCAGTGAACCTCTTTCTCAATTCCTACACGTGGTGAAGATACGGCAGTATATTGGAATTCTTAGTAGCCGATTCTCCTTGTACCTGGTGTATTAGCAAATCTGAGTCATCAATCACTAGCAACTCCTGGACGTTCATGTTAATGGCCATGTTGAGCCCTAAGATGCAGGCTTCATATTCTGCCATATTGTTGGTGCAAGGGAATATGAGTTTGGCAGATACATGATAACGTTGACTAGTTTCCGATATCAAGACAGCTCCAATGCCGACTCATTTGAAATCTACCACTCCATCGAAAAACATTATCCAACCTTCATAGGATTCTGCAATGTCTTCTCCTATGAATGATACCTCTTCATCGGGAAAATATGTTTTTAGGGGTTCGTATTCTCCATCCACGGAATTCTCAGCAAGATGATCTGCCAATGATTGTCCCTTGACCGCTTTCTGAGTCACATAGAAAATGTCGAACCCGCTCAGCAGGATTTGCCACTTGGCCAGCTTGCTAGTGGGCATGGGTTTCTGAAAGATATATTTCAAGGGATCCATCCTCGATATGAGATATGTTGTGTATGCACAGAAGTATTGCCTCAACTTCTGGGCTACCCAAGTTAGAGCACAACATGTATGTTCTAATAGAGAATACCGAGCTTCGTATGGAGTGAACTTCTTACTCAGATAATAAACGACCTGTTCTTTTCTCCCTATTTCATTGTGCTGTCCCAAAACGCAGTCGAAAGCTCCATCTAACACTGCAAGGTAGAGTAGCAAAGGTCTACCTGGCTCAGGTGGTACCAAGACTGCGGTGTTGACAAGTACTCCTTAATTCTATCGAAGGCCCTTTGACAATCATCGGTCCATTTGGTCGCGGCATCCTTCTTCAGCATCTTGAAGATCGGCTCACACATAATTGTAGACTATTCTATGAACTGGCTGATGTAGTTAAGGCGCCCTAGGAAACTCATCACATCTTTCTTGTTCCTTGGCGGTGGTAAATCTTGGATGGCTTTGACCTTTGACGGATCCAATTCTATCCCTCGACGGCTGACAATGAACCCGAGCAATTTCCTAGCAGGAACCCGAATACACACTTTGCGGGGTTTAGTTTCAGATTGTATTTCCGTAACCTATTGAAGAACTTCCTCAGATCTTCTATGTGGTCGGTAGCTTTCTTGGACTTGATAATAACATCGTCCACATATACCTCAATCTCCTTGTGTATCATATCCTGGAAGATAGTGGTCATAGCTCTCATATAGGTGGCCCCAACATTCTTTAGGCCGAATGGCACCATCTTGTAGTAGTAAACTACCCACGGCATAATGAAAACCATTTTCTCAGCATCTTCCTCATCCATCCAGATCTGATGGTAACCAGCAAAGCAATCCACAAATGACTTTAGTTCATGCTTGGCGAAATTGTCAATCAAGATGTGTATATTTGGCAAAGGGAAATCATATTTTTGACTGGCCCGATTGAGATCCCGGTAGTCGACACATATTCTAACCTTCCCCTTTTTCTTTGGAACTCGCACGATGTTGGCTAACCATGTTGGATACTCCACAACCCTGAGAACCTTAGCGTTGATTTGCTTGGTGACTTCTTCCTTGATTTTCAAACTCATGTCAGGCTTGAACTTTCTGAGCTTTTGTTTTACCAGTGGTCACATTGGATTGGTTGGTAATATGTGAGCAACAATGTATGTACTCATACCAGTCATGTCGTCATACGACCATGAAAATATGTCCTCATATTCCTTAAAAAATTATGTGTATTCCTTCTTTTTTGACGGCAACAAATGAATGCTGATACGAGTTTCCTTGACATTCTCGGAATTCCCCGGGTTGACGACCTCAGTCTCGTCCAGGTTGGACTTAGGTCTGTTCTCAAAATTCTCGACTTCTTTGTCAGGTATATATTCTTCTTCTTTTGAATCAATACTCGTTTGTTGCGTTGCCTCGTTGCATGTCACAGTCATTGGTTCTTCAAGACAAGTAATAGAAATGTCCGAGGCTCGTCGGGCTCTGGCTGTTCTGATAGTCCAATTCTTAAGAGACACTCCTCTGCTCACGTCCTGGATGGAAGGTCCTTCCTCCCCCTCCTCCTAAAAATGACGCAGCAATCCATGTCATCGTCTTCCAGAAATAAGTTCTTTAGCGCTGCCAGGGCTTCTTCTTCCCCTGACCCCAATATAACATCGGCCTACTGAAAGGTTTGTTCCAGATGTGGTATTGGCTGCTCCAATGGGTAATAGGGACCGCGCCATGGTGGAGACCAGTCGTTGTATTCTTGCCAAGTATATTCGTATCCCAAACTGAAGGTGGTGCCATGGCCCTTGAGCTTTATAGGGTTGGAGATTCCTTGGAGATTTTTACCGAGTCCTTTGCTAGGCTCGTACATACTCCAGTTCAGTATACTCTTGATTTTTCTATCCCACCATTTGTCTTTATCCACTGCGTTGACTCGTTCAATGTGGTGGTAAGTTTCTCCACCTAGCTTCCTTCTGCCTTCGATTACCGGAATGGTCTGGCGACTGTAAATAGGATTGCTTTCATCTCCGTGGATGATTACTTCTTGATGGTTCCATTCAAACTTCACTTCCTGATGCAATGTTGATGCCACAGCCCTAGCGGCATGTATCCATGGCTGTCCTAATAGTAGATTGTAGGACGCCGATATGTCTATCACCTGGAAATCCACTTCGAACCATGTAGGCCCTATTTGCAAACAAAGGATGATTTCGCCGATGGTGGACCTCTGCGAACTGTCGAAAGCTTTCACCTTCATCGACCCTTCTCTTATCTCGTACAGCCCTTTGCCCAATTTCTTGAGTGTTGTCAATGGAAAAATGTTGAGATTGGATCCCCCATCGATCAGAATCCTGGTGATGAAGTAGTCTTCACATTGCACGATGATGTGCAGGGCTTTGTTATGACCCAACCCCTCGGGAGGCAGCGCGTCTTCGTGAAAGGTGATCTTATGGCTATCCAGCACTTGGCCTACCATATTGGCTATTTCTCCACTGGTGATATTGTTTGGCACATATGCTTCGTTCAACACTTTCATCAAAGCATTTCTGTGTGCCTCTGAATTTTGCAGCAATGAAAGGATGGATATTTGAGCTGGGGTTTTGTTCAACTGATCAATGACAGAGTACTCTTTGGCCTGCAACTTTATCCAAAGGTCATCTGGGCCTGTCTCGATGATGGGCGGCCTGTTGGAAGCCCATTTTCTTGATTCCGCCAAATGTTCTAGTGTGTAGACCCTGCCAGTCCTTGTCATTCCCTGTGCGGCAGTAGCTTCTTCGATCTTTACTTTGCTTTTCTTTCTTGCCTCGGCTACATAATCCCATGGTATGGAATTGTTGCGGAAAGGTGGCATGGTTGACACTACCACTGTGATTGGTGTAGCTATCTTTACTTCAAACGGAATATGTGCCTTAGCAGGTGGCATGACTGCAATCTCAAATGGTGCGGGCGCTTTTGCCGGTGGCATAACTTCGACCTCAATTCGCGTAGGTGCTTTTGCGGGTGGTGTTGCTTCAAACTCAAAAGGAACTGACACAGCTACCTCAACATCTCCAGATGGCTGAATCTGGACTATGATTGGATTGAGAGTAACTACTGGCTTCTTTGGGTCGATCAACCCAATCGACTCCTCTGGGTCCCAATCTTCTTCTACTTCGATCATGTTGACGCCTCCACCCTTATAGTTTGGGAGTGGATTGCTGCGGACATTGGGAGTGGATTCCTTCGCTACAATGATGTTGTTGTCGATCAGGGACTGTATCTTATCTTTCAAGGTGCGACATTCATCAATTGTGTGTCTCTTCATGCCAGAGTGGTATGCACATAATTTATTTGGATTAAACCACTGGTAAGGATTCACAAGGGTTACGGCAGGGATGTGGGTGACATAACAAGTAGATTTAAGTTTCTCATACAGCTGGTCGATAGGTTCAACAATAACGGTGTATTCTTTAGGAGGTCTGCGATCAAAGTTGGGTCGAGGTCTAGGGAAATTTGGCGAGCAGGGGGTGACTAATAGTGGGATGGTTGGGCGTTATAGGTATGGTAAATAGGAGAGGGCTGGGAATATCTGGGAGAAGTAGGTTGATAGGTAGGTGGTGGGGATGACTGGTATGTTGGTGGAGGTGCCGACTGGTATGTGGCCGAGGGTGCTTGGTAAGTTTTTGGAGGTGCCGATTGATATGCGAGTGGGGGTGTTTGGTAGGTTTGATATTTCAGTGGAGATTTGGTTCTCTGTGCAACCATCACGGCTCCCACATCTCTCTTCTTGGACACACCACCATATTGCAGGGCCTTATTTGTAGCTTGTAAGGCTTCAAAATTGGTGACCATACCGCTTTTGATTCCTTCCTCAATTCTCTCACCCAATTTGATAATATTATAGAATTTATGGTTCTCAATCACCATCAACCGCTCGTAATATTGTGGATCCTGGGCTGGGACAAAGAACTTAATCATTTGTTCTTCATCTAAGGCGGGCCTAACCTTAGTAGCTTCAGATCTCCAGCGAGTAGAATACTCGCGAAAGGTTTCCGTAGGCTTCTTCTTAAGATTATGAATGTAAAACACATCTGGCGCGTTCTCTGTATTAAACCTAAACCTGTCCATGAAGTCGGACGCCATGCTTACCCAATTTGACAATTTCCTGGGGTCTTGGCTGATGTACCAAGACAGAGAATCTCCTGTTAAGCTCCTCATGAAAAGCTTCATGTGAATATTTTCATCTTTCCCTACTCCAACCAGCTTATCACAGTAGGTCCTAAGATGGACCCTCGGATCACCTGTACCATCGAACATCTCTAACTTAGGAGGTTTATACCCCTCGGGCAGTTCGACATCGGGCTGTATGCAGAGGTCTTTATAGTTTAGCCCATCGACTCCTTTGCTTCCCTCAACACCTTGAACCCGGCTGGTTAGCTTCTTAAGTTCTTCAACCAAATTCTTAATAAGAAAATCTTTTTCACTAGACTCTGGTGAGTATGAAATGGGTTGGGTGGAGTGTGGCATAGTCTCCACGTAGATGGGGTTGTTGTGATGGCCTGGCGCCTGGGTGTAAAGGTGGTCATTTGTGGAGTTTTATGGCTCATGGACGAGTAGTGGAGTATTTCTTGGAGTGTGGCAAGCATTGTATTGTGTTGGAAGAGTTTGATGCTTTTGTGGAGTGGTGTGGAGATGAGCTGTGGGATGATTCTGCTTGTTTGGGGTGTTTTGTGGAGGTATGTGATTTTGGGTATTGACGTGTGGAACACTGAGTGTGAATGATAGGTTTGCCAAATTCCGGACTTGTTTGAGCTCCCCTTGGAGCTTCACCAACCTTTTCTCTAACTGTGACATAGTCTCGTTCTGAACTTGATTACCTTGGCCATCAGTGGCATCTACCCGTTCAACTGGTGTTGTGTTGTTCAAATCTTCGATTTTCCCCTTTCCTTTGCTTCTGCCTTAGGGAGGACTAGGAGGAGGAGAGGGTGGAGGGCCCCTGTATCTTGTGTAGTATGATGATGATGCCAGAGTGCATGAACCAACCTTTGGGGAGGGGGATAATAAAAAGGAAGAAAACAAAAATGAAAGGTAGCCAAGGGAGTGAGGATTATGAAAAAGTATGGCGATATTTAAACACATAGTGCGAGAATATAAAGCGTGTCCTAACTTAGGGAACCTCGTTGTGTCTGAAATAGGCCTCGCGACAGATTAATTTGGAGAACTTAAATGCCAAACGCCTCATTTTATTAATGTAAAAATAGACGAATCCAAAACGACACTAAAATAATAAGCAAGAAATAAAGTCACTAAGGGCCATTGGCCTTATTACATTGATAAAACGAAAAAGGAAATCCTATCCTACTTGGTCCCAGAAGGACCTTCCCCAGACTCGGCATCCTTGAATCCATCGAACAAATTCCCCAGCTCGCGAAGTCCTAGTAGTAGATATGCTCTGGCCAGATGTCCGCCTTCATTCGCCTCAACCTTTTGACAATCTTCAACCCTCTTGACGATCTTACCCTCCAACTCGACTATGCCTCGTTCCAAGTATTTCAGCTTTCTGTTGGAAAGGACGACCATGTCTTTCCATTATTCAATCAATGTCTTGTTAGTTTCGTGTATCTCACGGTGCTCGTCCTCGCATTCACGGATCCTCTTGCACAGTTGATAATACTTGACCTGAGCTTCGGCCTTTTCATCTATGATTCTGTGGCCTCAGATGAACCCTGGTCTGCCTAGACCATCCCAGTTGTCTTCTAACCACCCTGAGTAGAAAGGTGTACAACCTGCGTGGTATCGGTCTGGTTCGATCGTGTCCTTTTCCATTATGATCTTACATTGTCACATGTGTTGGGGTTGGCACTTGTGCGGAGTATCATCATCCTGAAAGTCGGCTCAGAAATGGCTCATCTTGTCGACCCTTGGTATGATTTGTTTTCTGCTTGCTTGTCTCATAACCCGGAGAGGGACGTAAGGATATGTTCCTCTCAAACCGATCAATATCAAGAACGGTGCATTCCTAGACCTGACAATGAATTCATTTGTTGGAAACCACTCGGACATCCACTGTATCTGCTCCTCATTCAGATTATCACAGAACTCTACCCATTCTTTGGCAGTCTCGGGCTAAGAAAACCTGTCAGGAATATATGTCATTCTCTTTGGGTGATGGAAAGCGATGTGGTCGTCTCATGCCCTTCGCGAAAATTCTTGCCGGTAATGTCCCTTTTGGAGATGTTCTAAGAACCAGAGTTGTAGTAAAAGGTTGCAACCTTCGAAGTGCTTAGACCTTTTTTTACAGTGTTCTAAGGATCGATAAATGTCTGAGATAATCATATGGACGATGCTGAAAGTCTGTCCATCAATTCCCTCCATCAAGGTTTTGGTCACCATGGCTAGACTAGTGTGGATACTCCCTTTCTTTGTTGGAAATACGATCAACCCTAGGAATCATACAATGAAGACAAATACCCTACGCTGAATATGTCCCATATATGTGATGGCGAATTCGTCATGGTAGGTAGGGTATGACTTGCTGTGACCGTACCTTTCATACAAGTATTCGAAAGGGATGTACGACTTCTTCAGACACTCTAACTCTTCCTTCTTCTTTAAACCCATCATTTTCAAGAAACCTTTGCCTGTGCGGTTTTCAGGCATTAACAAACCAGGAGTTTCCCATACTAATCCCGCCAGTCCCCCTATTTCCTCTAAAAATGGTGTTATTTCAATGTCCCCAAAATGAAAGACGGCTCTTTCGCTATCCCAGAATAAGGTGGCAGCCTCGATCAACTTGTTGTTGGGTTGAATGTCTAGGAGAGACGCTAGATTACCCAAGTATTTCTTGACAAGTGTCTTATAACTAGAGTGAAGATCCCCCCACCAGTTCAGAAGCTTTGGGTGAATGTTGGCAACCATGCCGAGTCTAGGGACTTCATGCCTCATATTTCTGCAAGATAAACATGATTAGGCTCTTACCCCCACCAGACTCGACTATTTAACATCTATGATTAGCGTACATGCATTTAGTTCTCCAAATAAATGCACAGAATGTGATGATGTCCGTTGGGATTTATGAAAACCTGGGGGACTTTGGACAAGGCTGTCTTAAAGGCTGTTGTGTGGAAAACACATTAGCCTAGATAGGTTTGACCATGATGCATGCAACAGTATAACGGATTAAGATTTCTATGAGGTATTAGACTGGTACCCTTGAGCGGACAACTCAAGGGGGAAAGCACGGAACCTTCGACTGCACCGCTGATCGACAAGTTTTACCGCAAATAAGCCTTTCCGAATTTAGGGGTGATAAAATAGGAAGGGCGCAACCACTCATCAAGTGTTGCTATAGGATTTGTTTTGGCACGAGTGGAGTATGATTTTGAGCATGATATGCAATAAATAAACAGTAAAGGCATGTAGTCATGTATTTGCACGTTGTGAAAGCACTAAATACAACAATTACAATCTAAAAGCGATTACAAAAGGAAACAAGAAACCATGTTAGTTTTGCCTTTGAGAAAAATTAAATACTCGTAGGAAATAAACAATTAATTGCACATAAGAGGAAAGGGAAGAGGTGCAAATTCACAAAGCGGTTTGAAATGGTAAAATCCTAAAATCCCCAGCAGAGTCACCATGTTGTCGTGCCTCCTTTTTCCAACTCCTTTCGGATTGGTCAGGGTTTTTGACATTATTGGGACAACTCGTTTCCTTTTGGAAAGGGGGTATGCAAGGATTCGAAGAGTCGCCACCTAACAATTTTAAGGTGCGTTAAGGAACCTATTTAGGGTCATGTACAAACAAGATTAGATAACCAGAGACAGGGTAAGGGCTTGAAATTACTCCAAGGGGAAGGTGTTAGGCACCCCTTGGAGTCCACAACTATGGTTCTCGGCCAAACGACTTTGTGAATTTAAGCAAGTAGCAAATAGGCAATTAATGTTTAAAACAAGTAGAGGGTTTTGAAAGATTCGCGGTCTAAGCACACATGTGTCACGAAGGTTTTGAAAATATATATAATATCTAAGTAATGTTTGAAAGAGTTATAATCTAAAACATGTATACAAAGGATAGGGGAGTCCTGGGTTGTTTGTCATATGGATCACGTCAGTACAATACTCGGTAATCACTCCTTAGAGTGGGGCTACACGTGATATTAGCGCACCAGTCATCATATCCATATCTACCCTTCCCACCCCTTAACGGTTATTAAGGCGAGTGTTGGTCATCGACCTCTATTGCGTGCTGTTACCCGTCCCTTCCTAACGGTCCTAATTTAGGACCTTTACCTATAAGGGCAGTTCTAGGCAGACCCTCAGGTTTAAAGGAAAAATACTAAGGTGACAAACAAAGAACACATAGGACTGCAGTAAATGGGAACAAAGAAGAGCAGATAAAAGGCTCAAATTTACCTCCACAGGTAATGCAAATAGACAACACGACTCAAACACAATTAAGGGTAGTATTTGCTAATTAGAACCCTAAGGCATGGTGTCTAGGTGAGTTCAGAATATAAACAGATATGCAGACTTGTTTTTTACAACTTAGAAAAGGGCCCTAATCAGTTTGCCTACTGATTTAAAACCTGTTGAGTATTAGGTAGCACACACAATAGGGGCAGAATTCCAGTTTTTAACAATTTGATCACCTAAGGCTTGCCTAGGCGGGGGAGGGGGGGGGGGGGGGGGGATGTATACCAATTTCCTGAACTAAGAAAACTGTTTTGAAATTATATTGTCTAAACATTCAGAATATATAATTATTACCAGTTGTGAAGTTGTTTTTTTCCTTTTTTATGCATCAATAGCTAGACTAGGTGTACTTAAACGAGTATGAATGAAATCCTAAAGCATGGTATCTAATACATAGGCAGAGATGCAGAATGATGCATATGCAGAATCCTAAGTAGGATTTCTATATGCACAATAATTATAGCAGTAAGCATGATTTCAGAAGATGCAAGAGTGGCATATTTATTTGTGTTGTTTATCCTAGAACAGGACTTCTAAGTGTGCATGGAAGCATGAAGCATGATTGTAGAAGATTCCAAATATTAGCATATTTTCCTAGCACAGGATTTCTAAATGATATACTAGCACTAAAATAAAATGCTGAAACAGTGTCCATGAATCCTAAAGAGCATGATTTCTAATGATATGCTTCGCACATGTTACTCCTAAACATGATTTCTATTGCGCAAATAGTGAATGTAAACCTAATAGCATGGTTTCTACCCTTTAACATCTATAACATGCATAGCTACCCCTTTCCTTTTTCACTATCCATCCCCAATAGTTATTTACAAATAATTATTACAGACCATTTGCATAAATTACATATATGGATAAAGAAAATAAGAAGTTACACTATAGGGAGCCTACCAATAGGCCCAAGATCTCCATAAGTTCCCAATGCCATCAGCGTTTCACAGCCTTTCATATAATCTGTGTGTGTCAGAGTTCCATAAGAACCTCAAGGGATCCCGGGCAGTGCTCACATCCAGATTTTCATAACCATATGAGTAAGTGTAGTGTGGAAAGGCCAGCTCTAATGCATCAGAGTGCAGAGGGATCTCATAGGGATCCCAAAGCAGACACACATTAGAAAGGCAGAACCTAAGTTTCTTGATAAAGTTTTGAGAAAAGGTTGAGTAGAAAACAACCTTTGAAAACACTTGTTTGAAATAAGTTTGGGGAAACAACAAAAGGATTTACCTTAATAAACAAATAGTTTGAAAGAGAAGAGGGTAATACAATCAGAGTCTCAAGATCAGAACAAGACACATAGAAAAAGAAACAAGAACCAAACCAGTTAACAATCACAAGCAGGGAAATGAGGGGTTTGGGACAAATAGGAAACACACAAGAGTAGGTACACAATAGGCAGAATTTCACACAAGTTAAAATCAGAGAAGTCCTAAGGGACGTATTACAGACTTACCCAGAATCTAATGACCACAGAAACAATTTTACCACAGAGATATTCATGTTAGGAATCAAAGGGATACCACTGAAACAAAATCACATTGAGGAATATAAAGGGGGTAATATGCTGAGTCTAAGGGAGGGAATACACAACATGTAAAAATGGATAACAATATAATCAAATCAAGTGCAAACATCACAACAAAACCACAAGTAGAAACACATTAGAAACAGGATAAATTGAAGCACTAAGAGAAGCATGTTGTTTTTGAGACTCGAATTGTAATTAGGACATACCAGTTAAGAGAGAATAAGAACAGAATGAAGAGCAAGAGAGTATAATACTCAGTCTTGGCTTGCGGCTGTTACGGCCCAAAACCTACGGGTTGTGATGGCACCGGACGCCACTGTCAGGCAAGCCGACCCCTTAATCAGTTGGAACACTTTCCTGTTTAACATTTTAGAATCGAAGCCTCTTCTTGCATTTTCATTATTAAAAATATAAATTGCGTAATTTAAATACAGCAAGAAACCAACTTAATACAAAAAAAAAAAAAAAAAAA
>ML261255.1:40405-51336 GCA_005239495.1 Nicotiana undulata
ATACAACGCTTGTCCGAAAAACAAATTGGACAAAGGCAATAAATATAAAATGTAAGTACACCGAAGGGAGACTCTGGTAGCTGTGGTACGCCTCTGGATGAATGCAGCCCATATAAGTTTCCAAATCGATCACTGTACTATAAAGGTACCTGTGCAACAAAATGCACAGAAAGTGTAGTATGAGTACATATACATATATGTACCCAGTGAGTATCCCGTCTAATCTCGAAGAAGTAGTGACGAGAGGTCGACTTGACACTCACTAAGGTCCAACAATATAAATAGGACAGAATATGCTGAAAGCGGTAGACATGTGAAGGCAGTTAAGAAGCAAATATATTTATAAGGCACTGAAATCCGAATACTGAAAATAAGTAAATAAGTAATTTCCTTTTCATTTTTCCCCAATCAACTGACAAGTCTTTATTCATGAAAACATTTAACAATTGACGTCCTTAAATCAATTTAACAGTTTAAGTCATAATAGATATATCCTATGTATATATACATATATATATGCCGAGGGTCGATCGACCCGTCCCAAAAGTGCACCTTTAAATCCGTTGTGGCTATGGCCCGCTCCCATAAATGTATCTTTAAATCCGTCGTGGCGTACGACCCGATCCCATAAGAGTATCTTTAAATTCGCCGTGGCGTACGGCCAGATCCCATAAGAGTATATTTAAATTCGCCGTGGCGTACGACCCAATCCCATAAGAGTATCTTTAAATCCGTTGTGGCGTACGACCCGATCCCATAAGAGTATCTTTAAATCCACCGTGGGGTACGGCCCGATCCCATAAGGGTGGGGGTAAACACACTCCGCTCGCGGAATGTAAATTGCGAAGCGGTCACATGCACACACAATATTCTTTACTTTTCATAATACTTTCCATAAATAATTTCTTTCATACTACTTCCCGTAAAACAATCCCTTTCATATTATTTTCCGTAAAACAATTCCTTTCATTTTATTTAAATTCCATAAATCTCAGAGAAACAAAACTACATATAATAAGGTTTCATAGCATATAATTCCGTACGAGAAGAACACAGGGCATGATGTGGGGCCTAACTACCCGGACATAACAACAATAGCCGCTACGTACAGACTCTCGTCACTAGGTGCGTACGTAGCCCCCCACAAACAATTACACAAATATAACACCTATAGGGACAATTCCCTCTTACAAGGTTAGAAAGGAGACTCACCACGCTCCGAAAGTCCATACCCGGCTTCCAAGCCTCTATGACGACTCCAATGGATGCACGACATCCCAAAACTACCAAATAACGGCAATTCAATGAAAGTACACTCAATTGATCATAACAAATTCAAATTACAGAGTTCCTCAGCTCGACTAAATGAAATTACCAAAATGCCCTCGGGCCCACATGCCCGTAGTTCGAAATTTCTTGAAGAAAATCTCTACCCGAAGCTTTACTAATTCAATTACACAATTTACTGCAAAATTTATGCTTAATTCGTGGCAAAAATCACATTTACCCAAATTCTAGTTTTCTTCCAAAATCCCAATTTTTCCACAATATTTCATGTTTAATCTCATGTATAAACCTTGAATTAACTTGGAAATGAGAAGGAACCACTTACCTCTTGATGCTTGATGAAAATCACCCTATGAAATCCTCCAAAATCGCCCCAACCAAGTGAAGAAATGAACAAAAATGAGCTAACCCCGCTAAAATATCATTCTGCCCAGGTATTTACTCATCGCGATTGCGGAAAATGCTTCGCAATCGCGGAGAACAATTGCCCAGCCTGCCCAGACAGCCTCCAGTAGAATAGTCATAACGTTTTGCACACAACTCCAAATGAAAAATAGTTAAATGTTCTGAAAACTAGACGCAAATATCTACAACTTCCGTGTGTTGGTCATCTCCCAATTCCTTATAGATTGCTAGATATAATCTGGTAAAGTCAGCCCATGTGCAACACATTTTTCTTCTTCATCTTCCCGGACACCCTGTAGTGTAACAGCCATATCGCTTTGTACACAAATCCAAATCATGAATGGTTTACCTTTCTAGAAACTATACACAAAGCGCTACAACTTTTATCTTTATACCATCTCAAAATTCCTTATAGATTGTGAGATATGAGCCTCCGAAGTCGAGTCATACAGCAGAACATTTACTCTACGCGATCGTGAAAGGCTTTCCGCGATCGCGATTCACTGGCCCGTTTCTCACATTTTACTCACCGCGATCGCGACCAATTCCCCGCGATCGCGTAGAACACTGCTGTAGCCAAAAAACCAGCAGTTATAAATGGCCTAGAAATGGTCCTAAACCACCCCAAAACTCACCCGATCCCCTCGGGACACCGTCCGAACGCACCAACAAGTATGGAAACATATCACGGACTTAGTCGAGGCCTCAAATCACATCAAACAACGCCGAAAACAGGAATCGCGCAAGAATTCAACTTTATGAACTTTGAAATTTCTAACTCTCACATCCGATGCCGAAACCTATCAAATCACGTCCGATTGACCCCAAATTTTGCACATAAGTCACATTCGACATTACGGACCTGCTCCAACTTTCGGAATCGCATTCCGACCCCGATATCAAAATTTCCACTCCCGGTCGGATTTTCTCAAAAACCTTCAAATTTTTATCTTTAGCCAAATGACTTCAAAATGACCTACGGACATCCGAATTTACTTCCGATCGCGCTCCGAAGTCCAGAATCACCATACAAAGCTATTCCCAGACTCGGAATACCAAACGGACATCTATAACATTGAAATGCCTTGCAACCCAAATTTATGGAATTCTTCTAAAATACTAACTTCCACAATACACGTCGAAATGCTCATGGGTTATCCAAAACCTGTTCCGGACATACGCCCAAGTCCGAAATCATCATACGAACCTGTTGGAACCTTCAGATCCACATTCTGAGGTCGTTTACTGAAAATTCCAGTCTTACTTAATTTCTTAAACTTAAGGCTCCTGAAATACGAATTTTCCTTTCAATTTAACTCCGAACTTCCTGAATTTCAACTCTGACCATACACACAAGTCATAATACCCGAAATGAAGTTGTTCATGACTTCCAACTGCTGAACGACGCGCTAGAGCTCATAACGACCGGTCGGGTCGTTACATTCTCCCCCACTTAAACAGACGTTCGACCTCGAACGTGCCAAGAACTTCTCTTGAGACACCTGAAATTACTGCCCAACACCTCGTGCACCTGCCCGTGTTCAACCCGGTTGACCATATGGGCTTGATAAAAAAAAATCTGAGGATAACCTCTTTTATTCATACCGCAAATCCCGAACTCAATTCTAACACTGAGAATTCTCTGCCAGGCCTGTTCCTAATATATGAAAATCGCATTAACTACCACACAAGGTACCAGGACACAATTGCGTACCTTAGCTGAATTGACACCATACACTGCATAGTCCATCTTCTGACCCAAATGACGCTCCCTGAACCTTAATAGCCAAGATTCTACGAATTTGATGCTCTCAATGCACTTTATAAGGTATATACAAACATCCTGATGTAAAGCTGATGATACCACTACCACAGAGGAGATGTGTAGAAAATTCATAACCATCTGCAGAGTTAACCACACGTTGAAATCTTTTCTCTAAGCTTAGATTATCATCTCATTGCAAACCAATAATGGCAATTGCCTTGTAATATACTTGCATAATCTTATCACGCCGATTCCACATTTACAAATATCGTCTCACCCAGTATGAACCGCTCAGATAACCGATCACCCCAAACACGGCTAGAAGCTTCACACATGATGCCGCCACGCGCCAATAGGCCATAATTCGAACATGACACATAAAGACAATAACATTAGGAAGGGACTACTTGACTCACGCTATAAATATGAACTTTTCTCAAAAAATAGGAAGTAACACACAAGAAAATAATTATAGGAGTCTTGCTCCACATCATACTGTTGCGGCGCGCAACCCGATCCAAATAACATACCTGTGAAGGCGTGCCACCCGATCCTATCATAATATTTACATAAGAAAATATATACAGAGCCGAATTTCTCACACTTTACAAGATATTGAATATCGGTCACCAGCACGCTAAGTGCATAACACCATTTTGGGGAGACTGATAGAGTCATAGGCTACAAACTCAAGCACAATTGGGGTGCGATATATATTCTGAATCTCAAGAGCCATCCTGCTCGCGTAACCTCATCATTACGAGGAATATCAACACATAATAAATTATCAAGCCGTCTCACAACTCGCACGACACAATCACAATATCACATGGATTTGACTAAGGCGGAACAACACCTGATATTCTAATACCCCATCCTTGAGGAGCGCCACACCGAAATGAACAATCTGACTCGCCTGAAGCCCATAATCTTGTTTAAATCCATTCATTCATTTCAAGCCGATTCTGTTCGCACGGAACTAGGCTGGTAGACTTACCTGGGTCCATAACAACCCACTTCTTTTCTCATAACAAACAAGAACAACCATCATAGCCGTGATAAACACCCCAAAATCCGCAACTAACTGGATCGAACGCCTTTAAGGCATATATTCTCAAATAAGCAATATTATACTTCAAACACCAACCTCAGGTGACACAGAAGACAATACCAGCTTACTCTAAACATTCAAATACTTTTCCCTTGCTCCTCCGAACTCATGACATCCTTGTTAACACCGAACCGCAATCTCGATTCTTACTTCTAGTTACATACCGCTCATTGCACATAACATGCCAATTTGGAATAGCATAGGAAGTTCCATCATAAGTCCTGAACCACTAACAGGGTGAACATTTCATCACATATGGAAACCTTTTATGTGCTTCAATTCATGAGAACCATAACAACACACAAGTGAGCTCTCACAATCACAATACATGCAAATCCTTAAGTAGTGGTCTGAACCACCATAAACCTTCCGGGATCCGCCTATACCTGACAGACCATATCACTTGAATTCTTCCAAATGAAATCTATTACGACGGCCGACAAGCCCCACACACATCTGCACAAACCATACACGTGCTCAATCATACCGAAGGAACTGATCACTGTCGTACATGCGACATTCCATCATGGGTAACCAATCCATCTTCTTTTAATCATCTTTAATTTCCTCAGGATAATAGTAACTTCTTTCAACTCATAGCAACTCAACCCTCACTCCTCTTGAGTGACCTGGATTCACGAGACCATGCTGCTTAAATTCCGCAACCCGTCTCACAACCTCCTGGTAATCTTTCTACAACCCGGAGTTTATTTCTCTCACTCCTCCAACACTAACCTGCGTGCTGAAAATGACATAGAATAATCCAACTATTTTCCTTCTTCTCAGAGATTATACTGCAAAAGTTCGATTCTTAATCACACTGTTTCTTGAAACCCTTAAACACCACAGTCTCTAGCTTTCAAATTCACTAGGACTGCTACTAAGAGTCACCCACTCTGACTGGCCCCGAATACAATCAACCCCAAGGCTCTTCTAGCACATGAATATTCTCTCAATGAAGCACATGACTAAGTCACTTCCCTTACAACTTGCCTATGCCTTAAGCACAAATTCTAAATTTTCCAAAGCCTAGCCCTGGTCCAATAGGACCAACTTCGCACATTTATCGAATGCCATGCTCAATTACCTATATACTCCTCCCCCTTAGCTGTAACAACTTGCCAATATGCCGACAATCCGCAACTCCATGAGGACACATCCCCACAACCCCAGTGTAGGTGGTGGGACTCCCCCACTTTGGTTAACCTCATTCCTTTAAGCACTACCCGACTTCCTTTCCTTACGCCTGGCCTTTTTGAAATGGAACCACCACCTATCACTTTTCACATATCTTCCTTCATTGCGTGCTTCTCAATTGCGTCCTTAAATTCAACATTCTTCTCTGTAGCTCTTTGAGCCAGCAGATCACCACAACTTCGAACTCTACGAAGATCATCTTTCTCGAGCTGCCTTTATTAGAGGTAACTGTTCAATTCTGAACCACTACACACCACGATCTGTGACAACCGCTTCTTCAGCACCGCTTCACAGCACTCTAACCCCATGCAACCGAAGAGCTATAACACCGGCAAATTTAACATATCCTATTCGATCAAACAACGATACCACAACACTGGTGAATACTCCACCTTGCTCGATAGCACCCAGCTTGCTACTTTATCAATCCGAACTGGACCGTTCATAGTCCAAGTGCCTTTCCTCCGCCGGAACTAAAATACTGAAATCTTGAAGCCACGCCCTGAGAAGACCTCCCTTCAAGTCATTCATTTCCCCTACATATGGGCAAGCATCCTACAATCCTATCAAAACCGCGCGATATCTAATCGTAAGCATCATAACAACTTGATCATAGCCTCAAAGTCCTCAAAAACACAATTACTGAGCTGAAACAACATATTATTCTCCTGCAGGGCAACAACAACAACCCCAACTAACTGCAGATGGAAAACATCTCGCACCATATCCGTAGCACCATTTCAATTCCTCAAATCCTCAAATCCTCGAATCATAGCAAGAGCTTTGCGACATATAAGATTGAGTAGGAAGAAACATAGGCATAAGCCTTAATGGAATCAAATAGCACGATGAGGAATCAAGAAGGGAAGTACTCCTACAGCCCTGTAGCCTCTCGAAGATAAGTACAGACGTCTCCGTACCGATCCGCAAGACTCTACTAGACTTGCTCATGACTCGTGAAACTTAAGGGAACCTAGTGCTCTGATACCACGTTGTCACGACCCAAAACCTATGGGTTGTGATGGCGCTGAACACCACTGTCGGGCAAGCCAATTCCTTAATTCGTACAAATATCTTCTTGTTTAAAAATTTCGAAATCGTTGCCTTTATTGCATTTCACAATAAAATAAATAAACTGTTGTAGATTTAAATATGATGGAAGGTGCCTTTAATTCAATAAAACAAGACTCAACACATCCCAGAACCCGGTGACACAAGTACATGAGCAGTTTCTAAGAATTTATTCAATTATACAACTATTGTCCGAGGAATAAATGGGACAAAGGCAACAAAGATACAAGTAAATATATGGAAAGAAGGAGACTCTGTCAACTGCGGAACGCCTCTGGATGAATGCAGCCTGAGTAAGTCTCTGAATCAACTTCTGAACTATGAAGGTACTCGTGCAACAAAATGCACAGAAAGTGTAGCATGAGTACATATACATATATGTACCCAATGAGTATCCCGTCTAAACTCAAAGAAGTAGTGACGAGAGGTCTACTAGATACTCACTAAGGTCCAGCAACCTAATATAAAATGAGATATGGCTAAAGCAATAGGCATGCGAAGCAGTAAACAACAAGTATATGAACACATAATGTAACACAAGTAAGAACCTCAAGTACCTATTTCTCTTATTAAACAATACCTGCCAATCCAGTCTTATGTGATCAAGACTCAAGTGTACATATACCGACACGGACAAGACAACAACATATACCGACACAGACAAGACAAGAACATATACCGACACAGACAAGACAACCGGCCAGAGTCATAAGGTAGGTCATAAGCTCCCCACGATCGAGAATCATACATGCGACTCGTGTGCTAACTCGATAGTAATAAGCTCCCCACGATCGCGCATCATGCCTGCGACTCGTGTGCTGACTCGATAATAATAATAAGCTCCCCACGATCGCGAATCATACATGCGACTCGTGTGCTGACTCGATAATAATAAGCTCCCCACGATCACGCAGCATGCTTGCGACTCGTGTGCTGACTCGATAATAATAATATTTACATATAGGTACCTACGGGTACCGACTCGACTGTGAACTCAACATGATTGTGTCAATATCATATCACTGATAGCCATTTAGGATTTACATCATCATCTTTTTACCTTCCACAATTTATAACACATACAATGGTTCAAATAAGGCACGGAATGGCATGCTCGTGGGTGCTACGGCTACCCGACATAGCAATATAGTCGCCACATACGGACTCTCGTCACTTGGTACGTACGCGGCCCCCTCAACATGTACACATAGCAAACGAGGAACCTACGGGGACATTTTCCCCTTACAAGTTTGGAAAGGAGACTCACCTCGACGAAATCACCCCTCGGATCAAGGATGCACCCGAATCTCCGAAATCTACTCTCGACGCCTCGCAACTAGCCAAATATAGAATAATCAAATCATTTTAAGTTCAAAGAAGGAGAATTAATAAGGAAATCCCAAAATTAGGTGTTCTTGAAGAAACTTGGAATTTCGACGCCGGGCCCAGTCATTCGGATTTCGAAAATTCTTGAAGGATTAAATTACCCGAAGCCTTACTAATTAAATTATACAATTTACTCAATTATTCATGCTCAATTCATGGCTAAAATCCAAATTTCCAAATTCCTAGGTTTCTTCAAAATTTTCCTCAAATTTTCCCTAATTTTCATGTTCTAATCCATGTAATAATCTTGTATCTAACTTGAAATGAGTAGGAGTAACTTACCTTAACATAGATGACGAAAACCCCCTCTTGAAGCTCTCCAAAAATCGCCCATGGCTTTGAAAAATGAGAGAGAAATGCCAAAATCCCATTTTTAATCAACACTGCCCAGGTATTTACTCAGTGCGATCGCGGAATATGCCTTGCGATCGCGGAGTACAATTTTCCAGCCCAAAATTTTCTCTTTGCTATCGCGGAAAGAGCTTCGCGATCGCGGAGAACAAATGCCCAGCCTGCCCGGACAGCCTCTAGTAGAATAGTCATAACATTTTGCACAAAACTCCAAATGACGAATAGTTTAATGTTCTGAAAACTATACTTCTAGATATATAACTTTCATTTGTTGGTTATCTCCCAATTCCTTATATATTTCTATATATAATCTGGCAAAGTCAGCCCATGCGCAACACAACTTTCTTCTTCATCTTCCTGAATACCCTATAGTGTAACAGACATATCACTTTCTACATAAATCCAAATCATGAATGGTTTACATTTCTAGAAACCAGACACAAAGGGCTATAACTTTCATTATTTTACCATCTCACAATTCCTTATAGATTGTGAGATATGAGCCTCCGAAGTCGATTCAGTGCAGCAGAGCATTTCTTCTATGCGATCGCACAAGCTTGCCTGCGATCGCACATGCCTTTTTCCAGCTCCCTCCAAATCCTTCTCCGCGATCGCACCTTCCTCCTTGCGATCGCACAAGCCTGCCTGGCCCTTATCCGCGATCGCACCTCAATATCTGCGATCACATAGGTCAAAACCTTTCCCCTCAGTTTCTTCTCCGCGATTGCATAGCTATGGTTGTGATCGCACAGCATTACCAAAAACACCAACAAACAGCAACAACAATACCACCCGAAATGCCCCGAAACCACCCCGAAACACACCCGAGGCCCTCGGGACCCCGTCCAAACACACGACTCAGTCCCATAACATCCCACGAACTTGCTCGAGGCTTCAAATCCCATCAAACAACGCCGAAATCACGAATCGCACTAAAATTCAACTTTATGAACTTTGAAAATTCCAACTTCCACATTTGATGCCAAAACTTATCAAACCACGTCCGATTGACCTCAAATTTTGCAGGCAAGTCATATTCGACATTACGGACCTTCTCCAACTCCCGGAATCGCATTCCGATCACGATATCAAAATTTCCATTTCCAGTCGAATTCTTCAAAAACCTTCAGTTTCTATCTTTAGCCAAATGACCTTAAATTGACTTCCGGATATCCGAATTCACTTCCGATCGCGCTCCCAACTACAGAATTACCATACAAAGCTATTCCCAGACTCGGAATCCCAAACGGACACCAGTACCGTTGTAATGTACTTCAAGTCAAACTTAGGAAATTTCCTTAAAATACTGACTTTCCACAATATACGCTGAACTGCTCCCAGGTTATCCAAAACCCGTTCCGGACATACGCCCAAGTCTGAAATCATCATACGAACCTGCTGAACCTTCAGATCCTTATTCCGAGGTCGTTTAATCAAAATCCCAGCCTTACTCAATTTCTTCAACTTAAGACTTCTAAAATGAGAATTTTCCTTTAAATTCAACTCTGGTCTTCCTGAATCTCAATTCCGGCCATATGCACAAGTCAATATACCTGAAATGAAGCTGTTCATGATTCCCAACTCCTAAACGACGCGATGGATCTCGAAACGACCGGTCGGGTCGTTACAGAACTATCACGACCCGAAATCCCACCTTCAGGCCATGACTGCGTCTAACGTTGAACACGCCAAACAAGCTAACGTTTGAAGTAAATAAAACTCATTAACAACAAATACGAACAGGATAACTAAAATACAACATAGCACTTTTGAAATGAAACCCATAAACAAATCCCAGAACTGGTGTCACATACTCACGGACTATCTAAGAGATTACTACAAACAAAAGGTCTGAAATAAATACATAAGACTGTCTTTGAAATACAAAGTAAGACAGAGCTGAAAGTGGAAAGTAGAAGGTGACGTCAAGGCCCACGAACGTCTGCGGGTCTACCTCGAGTCTCCTGTGTGACTGAATGAGATGCTCCGATCGTCAGTGATCTCCGGGTCCGGCTGCGTAGTCTGCACAACATAAAGAAGTGCAGGTGTAGCATCAGTACAACCGACCCCATGTACTGAGTAAGTGTCGAGCCTAACCTCGGCGAAGTAGTGACGAGGCTAGGAACAACACTACATATGTACCTGTGCAATTTTATATAATAGCAGGAAAAATGGCCACGAAAATAAGCAAGTAAGACAGATACTGGGAGAACATGCTGGGGAGAATGGGGTAACAGTATGCTAGCACAGCAGTACAAGGTAATAAATGAAACGTAGAGACACGACAGAAATATAGCTTCTCAAACATATAATGAACAGGAAAGGCACGGCATGTCCCCTCGTGCATAACCTCACAGT
>MDKH01019156.1:0-54299 GCA_005239495.1 Nicotiana undulata
GGTGTGGAGAAGAAGGAGTTTATGAAAAATGGCTAAATTCCCGTATAAGTGTTCTGTTTTTTAGACTTAAAAGTAACTGGGCGATCTTACTCAGTGCGTTCGCGACACGTGCTCCGCGTTCACACATGCTATCTTAACCTACCCTCCGCGATCGCGCCCCAACTGGTGCGTTTGCACAGGCTTCGCACCACCCTGCCCCCCAGACCTTTTTAACTCTTTGCGTTCGCGACTGGTTGATGCGTTCACATAGGGTTTTCTCCCTATAGGTCCATGTTTGCACCCCTAGGGTCGCGTTCGCATAGTGTATAGTTTACCCAGACCCCACACAACCCAGTGCGTTCGCACTCCCTTAAGTGCGTTCGCATAGGGCAATTACCTGCACACCAACAACATCAATTACACACAATATTTTTACCAAGTTTTGCACTCCGACACTTACCCGAAACTCACCCGAGCCCTCGGGTCTCAGAATCAATTATGCACACAGCCTCAAAAACATCCTACGGACTTATTCGTGTAATTAAACCACCAAAATAACATTAAAAACATCGAATTAAACCCCAAAATCAATGAAATTTCTTAAAACTTCTTTAAACTTCAATTTTTTTGTTTTTGATCCGAATCACGTCAAACGAAGTCCGTTTCTTACCAAACTTCACAGACATAACAAATATATTATATTGGATCTGTACCGGGATCATGAACCATAATACGGACCCGATACCTCGGGTTTCACATATAAATTCATTTTCAAAAATCTCTTATATTTTTCAGAAACCAATTTCTTTTAAAAATTTATTTCTCGGACTTAGGACCTCAGAATTCGATTTTGAGCTTACGCCCAGTCCCATATTTTCCTACGGACCTTCCGGGATCGTCAAATCACGGGTCCGAGTTCGTTTACCAAAAATGTTGACCAGAGTCAACTTTATTCAATTTTCAATACAAAAATTATTGTTTTATCAATTTTTCACATAACGGTTTCCCGGCTACACGCATGTGCTGCGCACGCAAATCAAGGTGCGATAGGAGGAGGCTTTCGTGGACTCGGAACACTTATTTAGCTAAAAATACACGGGATGACCTCTTGGGTCATCACACCATCTCAACATCCTCATCACTGCTACTTTCTTCTTCTGCACCTGGGAGTTCTTGATTGACCAAGACTACAACATAGCCGGTCGAACCACCACTCTGTAAAACTAGCCCTTAAGTCTTGTAGTCACATTCTTATCACGTAAAACACTGGAAGTGAGCCTCCACTTCATCCATCACGTTCTGATGCGATATGCGACATCTTTGTCAATCTCCCCGTTACCTTGGATAATAGACCTAAGATACTTAAAATCCTCTCTCTTGGAGATAACTTGAGCATCAAGCTTTACCTCTACATCTGCTTCATGGGTCCCATTACAAAATTTACACTCCAAGTATTCTGTTTGGTTCTACTCAATTTGTAACCTTTAAACTCCAAGCTTTGTTTCCAAACCTCCAACCTCGCGTTAACTCTGCTTCGCGTCTCGTCAATCAACACTATATCATCGGAAAATAGCATGCACCAAGACACCTCCCCTTGGATGTGTCACGACAGTACATCCATCGCTAAGGCAAATAAAAACGGGCTAAGAGTCGATCCCTAGTGCAATCCCATTACCACAGGAAAATGCTCCGAGTCCCCACCCACAGTCCTCACCCGAGTCTTAGCATCATCATACATATCATTAATCACCCTAATGTACGCTACCAGAATATCACTAGCGTCCAAACACCTCCACAGAATATCCCTCGGGACTTTATCGTACGCTTTCTCAAGGTCAATAAACACCATATGCAAGTCCTTCTTCCTCTCCCTATACTGCTCTACTAATCTCCTAACTAGGTGAATCGCTTCCGTAGTCGAACGCCCCGGCATGAATCCAAACTGATTCTCGAAAATAGACACACACCTCCTCACCCTAGCCTCCATTACCCTCTCCCAAACTTTCATAGTGTGACTCAACAGCTTGATTCCCCTATAATTGTTGCAATTCTGGATATCACCCCTGCTTTTGTAAAATGGAACCACTGTACTCCATCTCCATTCTTCGGGCATCTTCTTCGTCTTAAAAATAACTTTAAAAAACTTGCTCGCCCCGCGCTCTTCTAGAATTCCACCCGGATTTCGTCTGGCCCCATCGCTCTGCCCCTGCATATCTTACGCATCCCTTCCACCCCCTCTACCGTAATCCACCTACAGTACCCCAAATCCCGCCGACCCTCGGAGTGCTCCAACTCACCTAGCACAGTGCTTCCATCCCCCTCCTCGTTCTACTGTTTATGGAAGTATGGCATTGGGTGTAAAATAGAAATAATTTTAAATTTGTAAAAAAATATTATTTTCTTAAGGAAATAATAGTAACATATGTTTAAATTTAGATGAAAAAAGAGTAACTAATTATTAACAACACATAATGCATAATTTAGTTTTAAAAAATTTAAATTAAAAAAAAAAACTAATTATTACCTCACCTAACTAGCTTTTTCCTGAATTGCCAAGTGGCCTATTGCGAGGCTGCCATTTGGCTTAGTGTGGAGGCTTTTTTTTTTCTTCTTTTAATAATATATAAATTATACGATGCAATTATAAATTTATTACCTATTTGTAAGTAATTTTCACAAATTAGATTTAATAACATGTTAAACATAAAAAAAATTAATAGCCTATAAGAGAAGAAATTATAAATGATTATTTGTAAGAGAAGAATTGATAATCCAAAGAAGGATGTAGATAATTTGCTTAAGTGTGAGAAAAATGAAGATAATTTGGAAAGTTACAAGATATTACACAAAGAAAAAATAAAAAAATAAAAAAAAATCAATAAAAAGTTTGGAAAGTTACAATATGATTCATATATATATATATATATATATATATATATATTTAAATTTAAAAGAATGGCAAAAACTAGAAACCATAAAAAACTTAAATCAATAAGGAATAATTTGGAAATATAAATTTATAGTGAGGATATTTTTGTCTTGAATAAATTAATTTTCTGTTTCTGCTTCTTGGAAGAAGCTAGAATTTTCTGCTTCTTCTCAAAAGCAGAAAAGTTGCTTCTGCTGCTGGCCAATAGTACTTCTTCATCTTGGCCAAACATCTTCAATTTTTTTAAAAGTACTTTTTTAGGGGAAAAAAGGCTGAATACATACAGAGACACTTAAAGTTGACACGATTATTCAGTTAGACACCTAAACTCAAGGGTGTTCCTATTGAGCACTTATACTACCCGAAACTTATTCCAATTAAGCACTTATTACTGAGTTGGCACATAAAGTGAGTTTCACGCAATATAGGCGCGTGAAAACCCCCAAAAACTAGATTTTTTTATTTATTTTTTCTTTTTTATTTCCTTCTTCTTCTTCTTCTTCTTCTTCTTCTTCTTCTTTCTCTCCACCACCATTTCCACCATTCCCTCCTTCACTTTCACCATTGTTGTGCCTCCACCATTGATTTATTTCCTTCTTCTTCTTCTTCTTCTTCTTCTTCTTCTTCTTCTTCTTCTTCTTTCTCTCCACCACCAGTCGGTGCCAAGCTCCCCTCTCCTCACCACAAAATCCTCCGCCACCCTCCTCTCTAACCCTCATGTCCGAACCCTTCTTCTTCACCCCACCCATCTCCAGCCGTCACCCTTCTACAAGAGCATCCCCCCTCCCCCCTTATTGATTAAAAGAAATGAGTCTAGGTTATTCATTTCAAATCGAAACACCATTAATGGGGTATTTAAAAAGCTTGAAGGTTTAAAATGGGTTACTTGATTTGATGAAAGTTTGAGAAATTAATATTGGGGTTATCTTCGGGCCGTCATGAGTAATATTTAGCTGAAGTTATAACAAATTTGGAGGAGTTTCTCTTAAAAATTTGGATCAAAATCGTGCTTGGAACAAGAACACGCATGAAAATAGTGAAGAACACCATAGTTTTTTCCTTTTTTTTTACTCAAAATAATATATTTCCTTTTTCTATTCGTCATTCGCCACAGCAGCGAGTGCATTGCACAAACTTTGTAAGTTTGGCTGATTGTCAAAAAAATGCTTAATTGGAATAGGTTTCGGGCAGTATAAGTGCTCAATAAGAACACCCGTAAGTTCAGGTGTCTAAATGAAAAATCGTGCCAACTTTAAGTGTCTCCTTATGTATTCAGCAGATAAAAAAGTACTTTTGGCTTCCGAAAAGCTTGGCCAAACAGGCTCTTAGAAGCATTATTTAAAAGCTTGGTCCAACACTAACTACTGCTCAGAAGTTCTTTTCAAATTAATTAACCAAAAATAAACTGTTTCTCACCAAAAGTACTTTTTAAGAAAGTACAACAATAATAACAACCCAGTGGAATCCCACAAGTGGGGTCTGGAGAAGAGGGATGGGGGTAGTGTGTACGTAGACCTTACCCCTACTCCGAAAGAGTAGAGACATTGTTTCCAATAGAACCTCGACTCAAGAAGATGAAAAGAGACAGTGAAGCAGTAATAGCAAAGTAAGCTAGAAATATAACACAAACAACGTAATAAAAAGAAAATAGAGAGAAAAGCAATAACAATAAGTAGTAACATTGGCACAAAACTATAGATACAACAAATTAATATGGATACAACAAGAGCCACTAGCATCCTAAGACAAAACACTATCGGACTAGCCTCGTACGACCTAACCCGCAACCTAAAGAAGTAATATGGACACAAATGAAGCCACTAGTGATGATAGGCTATAATTACGTATTTTATTCGCTTATTACACTCTAATTTACAGCACTTTAATTGAGTTTGAGCTAGTATTTTGCACTAACTGTGTGTTTTATGCCTTGTAAGAGTGATTCAGCTATATAGATGTTATGGAATGAATTCAAGTGATTTGGAACTTTGAAGTCTGAGTAAAAGCCCAAGGAATTAAGCCGGGATCGTGTTCAAGGGTCAAATTTGATAGTTAAGAACAAACGAAGATTCGAGTAGACTTATTGCACACTGTCTAATAAAATAGACATAACTCTTTGATTCGAACTCCATTTGGGCTATATAATATATGGTTGGAAAGCTAACTCAAAGATCTACAACTTTCATGTCTTACATTTTTCCAAATTCCAAACGGGAATAGGGGTGAAAAACACGGTCAACACCGCGACTGCGGATCTGACGCGGACTGGGGCAGAAACCTTTCGATATGCGCGGCCACTAGCGTAGGAGAAGGTATAATTGTTTGGTCCCGACCCTACTTGGTATATATACATGGAAAAATGGGATTTTGGAGAGATTGGACATATTTTTTACAGAGATTTGACCTAAGGAGGTAGAGACACAATAGGAGCAAGGCGGAGAATTCTTCTACGAGTTTTTCTGTCATGACCAAAAATCCCACCTTTCACGACGTGACTGCGTCTAACGTTGAACCCGCTAGACAAGCCAACGTACACAACACCTTGACATTTTTTAAAACAACTTAACTGTAATAAAGCAATATTCTTTCAAACCTTTACTGAAATAACCAGAACCACTTCAATGTTTTACAGCAGAAATGTAATAATACTCCGAAAACGCATAATGAAATGATAAAGATAAAAGCATCGCAAGATCCCAAAACTGGGGTGTCATAACCTCACAGACTGTCTATAAGAATACTAAATACAAGTCTGAAAGGAAATACAATATTGTCTTTAGAACGGAAGGAGAAATAAGACAATAGACACTAATAGCAGAAGAGACTACGGGGCCCACGAACGCCAGTGGTATACCTTGAAGCTCGATGTGGACTGAAGGTGACTTCCTCAGAGCGGTCCACGGGGTCCGGAAGTGGGATCTGCACAACATAAAGAAGTGCAGTGTAGTATTAGTACAACCGACCCCATGTACTGAGTAAGTGACGAGCCTAACCTCGGCCGAAGTAGTGACGAGGCTAAACTTAGCAAATAATGTTCACCTGTCCTATTCTACAACACGAAATATAGACAACAGAGCAAGGAAGAATAACAGTCATATACGGGGAACGGAAGCAGATAAAGGGAAAAAAATAATAAGATAGAGCAATTAATTAACATCAAGTAAGAAAAGAAACAATTTACCGAAACTGATAAGGTATGAATGAAATGTTTGAATGATAACAATGGCACGACATCACCCTTCGTGCTTTTACTCTCTTCCTCACCAATGCAATGTATGTTGTAATCAATGTAATCATGGCACGACATTAACCTTCGTGCTTCAATAAATTTAATTATGGCACGTCATTAACCTTCGTGCTTTCAATGAATGTAAACATGGCACAACATCACCCTTCGTGCTTTAATCTCTTCCTCACTATGCATGTCATGATGTAATCAATGTAAAACATGGCACGACATCACCCTTCGTGCTTTACTCTCTTCCTCACTATGCATGACATGATATAATCAATGTAAAACATGGCACGACATCACCCTTCGTGCTTTACACTCTTTCTCACGAATGCAAGACAATGAGTATGGTAAGGAATGCAACATAGTGGAAAAGATACAGTTCAAATTGCCCTGCAAGGAGAAAATATCAGTCAACATCTCAACAAATGCCCGACAAGGGTCTCAGCTATAGCAAAAAAACTCAATATATATACTGTATGCTTGGATCCTCAATTGAACCAAGATTTCATAATCTCTACCACAAGTACATCCACCACAATCAACTTCTCAAGTAGAGGCAATTACATAGTATGATGAACATTGAAGAATAACTGATTTTTTTATATCAAAAATAGACTCACGGGCATGCTTGACTCACAATGTATAAGTACTCGTCACCTCACCTATACATTGAACATGATAAACACATAACACATAACATACAATACCTAATCCCTCACCAAAGTTAGGCAAGACACCTACCTCGGTCCAAAGTATAGCAACACCCTCTAAGACCGCCTTTCCTTTATAATCCGACTTTGAAACAACGATATCTAGGCATAATTGATTCAATAATATCAATAAAGACTCGATAACACAATCCCATAGCCTAGATATTCAATTCCTACCATTCTTCAAAAAT
The DNA here is from genome assembly GCA_005239495.1 of Nicotiana undulata. Lineage (NCBI taxonomy): Eukaryota > Viridiplantae > Streptophyta > Magnoliopsida > Solanales > Solanaceae > Nicotiana > Nicotiana undulata. The sequence continues at coordinate 7,045 of MDKH01019156.1, forward strand.
TTCCAAAATTCGACCCCGGGCCCGCTTGGTCAAAACACGAGGCTCGGACCAAAACCCGATCACCCATAACCCCACGAGTTAGAATATCTATTTTGTTTTGAAATCTGACCCCAAATTGGGGTTGAATTACCCAAAATTCCCAAAAACCTAACTCTACCCAAAATCCCTAATTTCTACCTTGATTTTAGGATTTTTAGGCCTAGATTCTAGTGGTTGTTGAAGATAAATGAAAGAAAATAGAGTTGGAATCACTTACCTATGGAGCTATGGTGATGGAAATCTTCAAAATCGCCTAAGGGGAAGTGGGGAAGAAGAGGTTTGAGAAGAAGGGGGTTAAATCCCGTAATGTTTCTATTTTTGACATTTTAAAATCACTGGGCAAAATTGCCCTTCGCGTTCGCGGGCCACTGGCCGCGTTCGCGAAGGGTTAGCAGCTGGGACCTACGCGTTCGCGGAGCCAGGGCCGCATTCGCGAAGGTCTAACTTTCTAGGCTTCCGCGTTCGCGAGCCTACGCCCGCGTTCGCGAAGAACAAACCTACCCTGCACCCCGACCTCACCCTAAGCCTACGCGTTCGCACCTTTGGGTACGCGTTCGCGTAGAAGCGCTGCTCAGTGCTCCGCGTTCGCGTCTTTCCCCACGTGTTCGCGTAGAGTAAAACCCAGGTTACCATAATTTACCCTTCGCGTTCGCGAAGGGTATTACACCAGACACCTGCAAATCCTCAAAAACACCAGATTTTAGCACTTTTCACACCCCGTTAGCTACCCGAAACTCACCCGAGCCCTCGGGGCTCAAAACCAAAAGCACACACAACTCCCAAAACATCCTACGGACTTATTCAAGTCTTTAAATCACCAAAATATTATCAAAAACAAGGAATTAAACCTTAAAACTCATAGAATTTTCTTAAAACTTCATAAAGCTTAACTTTTTCAATTTTGATCCGAAACACGTAATTTCAAGTCCGTTTAACATCAAATTTCACAGATAAGACGAATAACATATCATAAACCTATTCCGGGCTTCGGAACCATAATACGGGCCCGGTAACACGACTTTCATTTAATTATTCATTTTCAAAATCCTTTATTATTTTCAGAAAACAATTTCCTTTAAAAAATTTTATTTCTCGGGCTTGGGACCTCGGAATTCGATTCCGGGCGTATGGCCAAGTCCCATATTTTCCTACGGACCCTCCGGACCGTCAAATCACGGGTCCGGGTCCGTTTACCAAAAATGTTGACCAAAGTCAACTTTATTCATTTAATTATCATAAAATTTCAACATAAAGACTTCCCGACTACATGCCCGGGCTGCGCACATATATCGAGGTGAGATTAACAGAGGCTTTCGGGGCCTCGGGACACAGATTTAGCTAGAATTACTTAGGATGACCTTTTGGGTCATCACAATCTCTACCTCTAAAACAAACGTTCGTCCTCGAACGGACATAGAAAAGTACCTTAGTCTGAGAAAAGATGGGGATAACGACTCCTCATATCGGACTCGGACTCCCAGGTAGCTGGCTCGGCAGGCTGACCCCTCCACTGAACATGGACCGAAGGATAACTCTTCGACCTCAACTAGCGAACCTGCATATCTAATATAGCTACCGGCTCTTCCTCATAAGTCAGATCCTTGTCCAACTGGACACCGCTAAAGTCAAGAACATGAGATGGATCTGCAATATACCTCCGGAGCATAGATACGTGAAACACTGGATGTACGACTGATAAATGTGGTGGTAAGGCAAGTCTGTAGGCCACCTCTCCTACCTTGTCCAAAATCTCAAAGGGACCAATGTACCTAGGGCTCAACTTGCCCTTCATTCCGAATCTCATCACGCCCTTCATAGGCGACACTCGAAGGAACACCTGGTCTCCTACCATAAAAGCCAAATCTCGAACTCTACGATCTGCATAACTCTTTTGCCTGGACTGAGCCGTACGAAGCCTATCCTGAATGATCTTCACCTTGTCCAAGGCATCCTGGACTAGCTCAGAACCCAATAACCTAGCCTCTCCTGGCTCAAACCATCCGACTGGAGACCGACACCGCCTACCATACAACGCTTCATACGGATCCATCTGAATACTCGACTGATAACTGTTGTTGTAGGCAAACTCTGCTAAAGGCAAAAACTGATCCCATGATCCACCAAAATCAATAACATAAGCTCGCAACATATCCTCCAAAATCTGAATAGTACGCTCGGACTGTTCGTCTGTCTGAGGATGAAATGCTGTGCTCAACTCAATCTGAGTACCCAAATCTCGCTGAAATACTCTCCAGAAATAGGAGGTAAACTGAGTACCTCTGTCTGATATAATGGATACGGGCACACCGTGCAATCTGACAATCTCTCTCATATAGATCTGAGCCAACTTTTCTGCTGAAGATGAAACCGACACAGGAATGAAATGTGCTGATTTGGTCAGCCTATCTACAACAACCCATACTGCATCAACCATCCTCGGAGTCCATGGGAGCCCAACTACAAAATCCATCGTGATACGCTCCCACTTCCACTCGGGAAGCTGAATCTGCTGCATCAAACCACCGGGTCTCTAGTGCTCATATTTAACCTGCTGACAATTCAAGCACCGAGCTACATAAGCCATAATATCCTTCTTCATTCTACGCCACCAATAATGCTGTCGCAAGTCCTGGTACATCTTCGCGACGCCCGGATGAATGGAATACCGGGAACTATGGGCCTCCTGCAATATCAACTCACGAATGCCATCAACATAGAGAACACATATACGACCCTGTAACCTCAAAACTCCCTCAGCATCAACCGTGACCTTCTTGGCACGTCCGTGTCGAACCGCATCTCTAAGGGCACATAAATGACGATCATCATACTGCCTGGCACGAATATGATTGTACAATGAAGAACGAGCGATGACATGGGCCAAAACACTGCCAGTCTCAGAAACCTCCAATCTAACAAATCGTTTGGCTAACACCTGAACATCCAAAGCCAAAGGTCGCTCTCCAACTGATAAATAGGCCAAGATACCCATACTGACTGACTTCCGGCTCAAAGCATCGGCCACCACATTGGCCTTTCCTGGGTGATAGAGAATAGTAATATCATAATCCTTCAGCAACTCTAACCACCTCCTCTGCCTCATATTCAACTCCTTTTGCTTAAACAAGTATTTCAAGATCTTATGATCAGTGAATACCTCACACGGCACCCCATACAAAAAGTGCCTCCAAATCTTCAAGGCATGAACAATAGCTGCAAGCTCCAACATGGACTGGATAGTTCTTCTCATGAATCTTCAACTGACAAGATGCGTAGGCTATGACCTTGCCGTCCTGCATCAAAATCGCACCAAGCCCAACCCGTGAAGCATCACAATACACGGTATACGAACCCGAACCTGTGGGCAATACCAACACTGGTGCTGTGGTCAATGCTGTCTTGAGCTTCTGAAAGCTCGCTTCACACTCCTCAGACCATCTGAACTGAACACTCTTCTGAGTCAACTTGGTCATAGGGGCTGCTATGGACGAAAACCCTTCCACGAACCGGTGATAATAGCCTGTGAGGCCCAAGAAACTCCGAATCTCTGTAGCTGAAGTGGGCCTATGTCAATCTCTAACTGCTTAAACTTTCTTCGGGTCCACCTGAATGCCCTCTGCCGATACAGCGTGGACCAAGAATGCCACATAACTCAACCAGAACTCACACCTAGAAAACTTGGCATACAACTGCCTATCCCTCAGAGTCTGGAGGACGACTCTAAGGTACTGCTCCTGCTCCTCTCAGCTGCGAGAGTATATCAAAATATCATCAATGAAAACAATAACAAACGATTCCAAATAAGACCTGAATACCCGGTTCATTAACTCCATAAAAGCAGCGGGGCATTAGTTAGCCCAAACGACATGACCAAAAACTCATAATGCCCATAACGAATGCGAAAAGCCGTCTTGGGCACATCCAACGCCCTGATCCTCAGCTGATGATAACCAGATCTCAAGTCTATCTTAGAGAACACCGTAGCACCCTGAAGCTGATCAAATAAGTCGTCAATCCTCGGCAAAGGATACTTGTTCTTGGTAGTAACCTTATTCAACTGCCGGTAGTCAATACACATCCTCATTGAGCCATCTTTCTTCTTCACGAACAATACTGGAGAACCCCAAGGAGAAACACTAGGCCTAATGAAGCCCTTATCCAACAAATCCTGAAATTGTTCCTTTAATTCCTTCAACTCTGGCGGAGCCATACGATACGGTGGAATAGAAATGGGCTGAGTGCCCTTAGCTAACTCAATACAAAAGTCAATATCCCTGTCGGATGGCATACCCGGCAGGTCAGTAGGGAATACCTCCGGAAACTCATGAACCACGGGCTCGGACTCTATAGAAGGAACCTCAGCACTAGAATCACGAACATAGGCCATATAGGCCAAACAACCCTTCTCGACCATACGCCGAGCCTTCATATAAGAAACAACTCTACCAGAAGAATGATTAGGAGTCTCTCTCCACTCTAAACGAGGTACTCCTGTCAAGGCTAAGGTCACTGTCTTGGCATGACATTCCAGAATAGCATAATAGGGGGACAACCAGTCCATACCCAATATAACATCGAAGTCAACCATATCAAGAAGCAAAAGATCAACCTGAGTCTCCAAACCACCAATAACTACTTCGCAAGCACGATATACTCGATCTACCACTATAGAATCACCCACCGGTGTAGACACATGCACGACAATACTCAAAGAATCACGGGGCATACTCAGATAAAGGGCAAAATATGAAGACACATAGGAGAATGTAGAACCCGGATCAAATAACACTGAAGCCTCTCGGCTGCAAACTAATACCGTACCTGTAATAACTGCATCATAAGCCTCAGCATCAGGACGAGCAGGAAAAGCATAACACCGGGGCTGAGCCCCTCTAATCTGAACATCCCTGGGTCTACCTGCTGCAACCTGGCCTCTACCCCTCGTGGCCTGTGCTCCACCTCTATGAACCTGACCACCACCTCTGGCACCTCGACCACCACCCCTAGCTGGATGCGGGGGTAAGGGTGCACCTGCTGCGGGAACCAAGGCACGGGAACCCTGATACTAGGGTCCACTCAAAGCTCGAGGGCAAAATATGGCAAGGTGCCCCGGCATACCAAAAGTATAACAAGATCTCGGCTGCTGCGGCTGTGGACTCGGAAACTGGCCCTGACAACCCTGATAACCTCCCTGAAAACTCTGGAGTGGCTGTGCACTGATAGATGCTGGCAGTGCACTAACATGAGCCGGCGGTGCACGGGGAGATACCGGGAGTGCTGACTGAAAAGGTCGGGGTGGATGACCCCTACTGAAAGAATCCCTGCCTCCAGATGAGGCTCCACTGAATCTACCAAAATGACGGGGCCTCTTGTCAGCCCCTGACCACCTCCCTGTGACAAAATCATCTCAATCCTCCTGGCTACATCGGCCGCATCCTGGAAGGAAATATCAGTACTTGACTCCCTGGCCATCTGATGTCGTATAGGCTGGGCTAGTCCCTCAATGAATCTCCGAACTCTCTCCCGATCAGTGGGTAGTATCATCAATACATGTTTGGCTAGAGCGATGAACCTGGTCTCGTACTGAGTAACAGACATAGATCCCTGCTGGAGTCGCTCAAACTGCCTCCTAAGATCCTCTCGCTGAGTAATGGGAAGGAACTTCCCCAAAAATACCTCTGTGAACTGAGCCCAAGTCAAAGATGCAGACCCAGCTGGTCTGGCTAAGCAGTAGTCCCTCCACCAAGTCTTGGCTGCGCTAGATAGTCGAAAAGTAGCGAAGTCAACTCCATTGGACTCCACTATGCCCATGTTCCGAAGAACCTCATGACAGCTGTCCAAATAATCCTGTGGATCCTATGACGGTGCACCAGTAAAAGTAGTGGTGAATAACTTGGTGAATCTGTCCAGTCTCCACAAAGCATCCGCGAGCATAGCTGCTCCCTCAGCTACAGGTGCTGCAATACCCGGTTGTGCTACTCCGGCTGGCTGAGGTGCTGGAGTCTGAAACTGAGTGGCAACCTGCTCTGGTGTATGAATAATAGGAGTCTGGGTACCTCCCCCAGCCTGAGATCCGGCTGGAGCTGTAGGAAGAAGACCGGCCTGAGCCACACTCTCCATAAGTCCTACCAGACGGACAAGAGCGTCCTGAAGCACTGGGGTAGCTATGAACCCCTCTGGGACCTGCGCTGGTCCAACTGGGACTGCCGGAACTGGGACCTCCTCGTCAGACTCGACCTGAGGGTCCTCCACTAGGGTTGCTGCTCTAGGCTGAGCCCTGCCTCGTCTTCGGCCTCTAACACGACCTCGTCCTCGACCTCGACCCCTCGTAGGAGCTGTAGCAGGAGCGTCGGGCTGCTGAGCGGAACCAAGGGAAGCACGCGTCCTCGCCATCTGCGAGAGAATATAATAGAAACTCGATCAGTATACAGAATATACTACGCACGACAGGGTATGAAGAGAAGAGGAGTATCCTAACTTTGCAGCCTCTGGGGGATAAATACAGACGTCTCCGTATCGATCCCTCAGACTCTACCAAGTTTGTCCGTGAGTTGTGAGACCTAGGCAACCTAGAGCTCTGAAACCAACTTGTCACGACCCGAAATCCCACCTTTCAGGCCGTGACTGCGTCTAACATTGAACCCGCTAGAGAAGCCAACGTACACAACACCTTGACATTTTTTAAAACAACTTAACTGTAATAAAGCAATATTCTTTCAAACCTTTACTAAAATAACCAGAACCACTTCAAAAGTTTTACAGCAGAAAAGTAATAATACTCCGAAAACGCATAATGAAATGATAAAGATAACAATATCGCAAGATCCCAAAACCGGGGTGTCATAACCTCACGGACTGTCTATAAGAATACTAAATACAAGTCTGAGAGGAAATACAATATTGTCTTTAGAACGGAAGGAGAAATAAGACAATAGACACTAATAGCAGAAGAGACTCCGGGGCCCACGAACGCCAGTGGTATACCTTGAAGCTCGATGTGGACTGAAGGTGACTCCCTCAGAGCGGTCCACGGGGTCCGGAGCGGAATCTGCACAACATAAAGAAGTGAAGTGTAGTATTAGTACAACCGACCCCATGTACTGAGTAAGTGCCGAGCCTAACCTCGGCCGAAGTAGTGACGAGACTAGACTTAGCAAATAATGTTCACCTGTCCTATTCTACAACACGAAATACAGACAACAGAGAAAGGAAGAATAACAGTCATATACGGGGAACGGAAGCAGATAAAGGAAAAAAACAATAAGATAGAGCAGTTAATTAACATCAAGTAAGAAAAGAAACAATTTACCGAAACTGATAAGGCATGAATGAAATGTTTGAATGATAACAATGGCACGACATCACCCTTCGTGCTATTACTCTCTTCCTCACCAATGCAATGTATGTTGTAATCAATGTAATCATGGCACGACATTAACCTTCGTGCTTCAATAAATGTAAATATGGAACGTCATTAACCTTCGTGCTTTCAATGAATGTAAACATGGCACGACATCACCCTTCGTGCGTTACTCTCTTCCTCACTATGCATGTCATGATGTAATCAATGTAAAATATGGCACGACATCACCCTTTGTGCTTTACTCACTTCCTCACTATGCATGACATGATATAATCAATGTAAAACATGGCACGACATCACCCTTCGTGCTTTACTCTCTTCCTCACTATGCATGACATGATATAATCAATGTAAAACATGGCACGACATCACCCTTCGTGATTTACACTCTTCCTCACCAATGCAAGTCAATGAGTATGGTAAGGAATGCAACATAGTGGAAAAGATACAGTTCAAATAGCCCGGCAAGGGGAAAATATCAGTCAACATCTCAACAAATGCCCGACAAGGGTCTCAGCTATAGCCAAACAACTCAATATATATACTGTATGCTTGGATCCTCAATTGAACCAACATTTCATAATCTCTACAACCAGTACATCCACCACAATCAACTTCTCAAGTAGAGGCAATTATATAGTATGATGAACATTGAAGAAATAACTGATTTTTTTAAATCAAAAATAGACTCACCGGCATGCTTGACTCACAATGTATAGGTACTCGTCACCTCACCTATACATTGAACATGATAAACACATAACACATAACATACAATACCTAATCCCTCACCAAAGTTAGGCAAGACACTTACCTCGGTCCAAAGTATAGCAATCAACCCTCTAAGACCGCCTTTCCTTTATAATCCGACTCTGAAACAACGATATCTAGGCATAATTGATTCAATAATATCAATAAAGACTCGATAACACAATCCCATAGCCTAGATATTCAATTCCTACCATTCTTCCAAAATTTCCAAAATTCGACCCCGGGCCCGCTTGGTCCAAACACGAGGCTCGGACCAAAATCGATCACCCATAACCCCACGAGTTAGAATATATAATTTGTTTTGAAATCCGACCCCAAATTGGGGTTGAATTACCCAAAATTCCCAAAAACCTAACTCTACCCAAAATCCCTAATTTCTACCTTGATTTTAGGATTTTTAGGCCTAGATTCTAGTGGTTGTTGAAGATAAATGAAAGAAAATAGAGTTGGAATCACTTACCTATGGAGCTATGGTGATGGAAATCTTCAAAATCGCCTAAGGGGAAGTGGGGAAGAAGAGGTTTGAGAAGAAGGGGGTTAAATCCCGTAATGTTTCTATTTTTGACATTTTAAAATCACCGGGCAAAATTGCCCTTCGCGTTCGCGGGCCACTGGCCGCGTTCGCGAAGGGTTAGAAGTTGGGACCTACGCGTTCGCGGAGCCAGGGCCGCGTTCGCGAAGGTCTATCTTTCTAGGCTTCCGCGTTCGCGAAGAACAAACCTACCCTGCACCCCGACCTCACCCTAAGCCTACGCGTTCGCACCCTTGGGTACGCGTTCGCGTAGAAGCGCTGCTCAGTGCTCCGCGTTCGCGTCTTTCCCCACGTGTTCGCGTAGAGTAAAACCCAGGTTACCATAATTTACCCTTCGCGTTCGCGAAGGGTATTACACCAGACACCTGCAAATCCTCAAAAACACCAGATTTTAGCACTTTTCACACCCCGTTAGCTACCCGAAACTCACCCGAGCCCTCGGGGCTCAAAACCAAAAGCACACACAACTCCCAAAACATCCTACGGACTTATTCAAGCCTTTAAATCACCAAAATATTATCAAAAACAAGGAATTAAACCTTAAAACTCATAGAATTTTCTTAAAACTTCATAAAGCTTAACTTTTTCAATTTTGATCCGAAACACGTAATTTCAAGTCCGTTTAACATCAAATTTCACAGATAAGACGAATAATATATCATAAACCTGTTCCGGGCTCCGGAACCATAATACGGGCCCGGTAACACAGCTTTCACTTAATTATTCATTTTCAAAATTCTTTATTATTTTTCAGAAAATAATTTCCTTTAAAAAATTTATTTCTCGGGCTACAGACCTCGGAATTCGATTCTGGGCGTACGCCCAAGTCCCATATTTTCTTACGGACCCTCCGGACCGTCAAATCACGGGTCCGGGTCCGTTTACCAAAAATGTTGACCAAAGACAACTTTATTCATTTAATTATCATAAAAATTCCATTTTCATCAAATTTCAACATAAAGACTTCCCGGCTACACGCCCGGGATGCACACGCATATCGAGGTGAGATTAACGGAGGCTTTAGGGGCCTCGGGACACAGATTTAGCTAGAATTACTTAGGATGACCTTTTGGGTCATCACATTTTCCTTCCTCTTCCTATTTTTCATTGTTGGTTATGAATTTTAGTATTATATATTTTTTACATACTTTTATGAATAATTAATGTTGGTTGAAGAGATGTCAATCGACTGTGCCTATTTAGTGTGTATTACTGGGGAGAGAGTGCATATTTAGGTAGTTGTTGAACAACATCACTCCCGACGTATGTGAGGAATCAATAACCGAAGGGTTTAAAGGTGGGATTAGGGATAACGAAACCTTGGGTGCGATCTAAGTGAGCTGTAATTAAAGCCAACTAGCGTAACTCGGGAGAGTATGTCTAGTATATTGTCGTAATTACTCGGGATAGATTTACGGCAGTCAGAGTGCTCATGACCGGTAGAGAATACTTAGGTAAAATTATAGAAGACATAGCGTGAAGGATTCCGACAATTGGGAAAATCATAACTCTAGACCTCCTTAATCTTTTCTCCAACCCGTAGTATCTTTAGTGTTAATTTACTATTTTAATTTGTTTTAGTTAGTTAAACACAAGAATCTTAATATCTATAAGTTAGGAATTGTTCAAGCTTTTATTCTTGTGATAGTGAACAACTGTAGCTAAGCCTTAGTTCTTTGTGGGATTCGACTCCGAACTTGTAAACCGGATTATATTTGCAACGACCACTTAGTACTTTTTATAAGGCATAGTTGGGCGTGATCAAATTTTGGCGCCGTTGCCGGAAAACTAACGATGTAGCTGTGGGTGTACATATTGCTAGGTTTCAAGTTTGAATATTTGTTTTTCAGTATTTGATTTTTGTTTTCTTTATTTTAGTTTTATTTGTTAATTTGAAAAACATGTCATCATGGAATTATGAGAGTTTTGATGTTGATGATTCTATTTTTGATCCTCGTTATGCATATTGTGGAGGAAACCACCCAGGGCAAAATTATCAAAATATTCCTGAGAGCAGGTTATGTGCACCAACTCAATCTTATGTGTGGAACGTGCGTGATATGTGTGGTGGTCAAGATGGTCACTTTCATGGATGTGCTTATATTTCTTATGTTCCCCAAACCCCTTACTTTGATGGTTCTTCTTTCTCTTGTGAAGTTAATATGAACAAAGAACCCAGGGATGATGACCTGGAAAAAAAATCGAGGATATGATGAAGTGCCTTGTGGAACAAAATGATGAGATACAACAGCGGGTACAAAGGCAAGATGTAACTATTCGCAACTTGGAGGCTCAAGTGAGTCAACTAGTTGAAGCTTTTAATGCTCAATATGCCAAAATTATGGATAGTAGCCAGGAGCAGTGTGCATTAGAGATAGAAATTGAGGTGCCAATGGAGGGGTCCAAAGTAGAACCCTAACACTCTAACCAACTAGAATTTGAGGATGCCGATGTTGAAGAAGTAATACTAGAGTCAACCAGGGACATTGAAGATACAATTTTAGTTGACTCTAGTGTGATTGGTGTTGAGGATGCTGAAAGTCCTGAAGTTCATGTATTTGAGCGTATTGGTCCTCACTCCAAATATTTTTCCACATTGTGCTTGGATGACGATATGGAAATAAAGTCATCCAAGCCGATTGAGGAGTCAAGGAATGAGGAAATAGGTGCCTACATTCTGGAATTTTTCTTGGCAGAAAGACAGGACTACATATCTCACCTAAAAGCCAAGAAGTGTAGAATAGTACAATGGTTTCGTGGGCCAACTAGATTTTATCCACCACCCCTGGAGCATAACCGAAAACTTGAAGCCAATTTGGAGGTTCAATTCATAAGCTCGCGGTGGAGGCAGAAATTGATTCACGACGTGCCGCGACGTTAAATCAAGCGCTTGTTGGGAGGCAACCCATCTTTACTGCTTTCTTTTATTATTATTTTTATTATTTTTGTAGTGTCAATTTTTGATTTTCTAGGAGAATGTACAACAAAGCTATTGGAAGGATGCAACAACAAAACATTGGTTGGAACTAAGTGTGAGGTACCCGCACGAAGGACCAGGCTTGGGAGAAGTCTGATTACCCCATGAGATGCTAGTGCTTCGGCGTTTGGCCTACCAGGGAGTTTCTTTTACCCTCTTGTATGTATGGGTGTGCATACACAATTTTAAGTTTGGGGTGAGAATATTGTCTGGTTGACTTTCTATGCTGTTTTAGTTGCGTTAGTTTAATTGAATAATTTTTTTTCCATAGAAAATATTGGACTTTTCCCGACGATGGATCTATTAGACAATTTTTTTGAGGTATTTAAGTCTAAAGAAAACACAAAAAAAAGATTTTCTTTTGTTAGGTAGTGTAGCAATTTTCCCTTGGTTTTTCTTTGGGCCGTGGTTCTTTTCCAAGGGTTTTGTTTGAATCGGGTGTAGTTAGTTTTTTTTAGGAAGAGGAGCCATTGTGTTGTGTTTTGAATTGAAGCAATATCTCTTGACTTTGTTATACCTTGAGAATAGTGAGTACTTTGGCTGTGACGCTTAGGCTCATTTTTTGACTCTTGTATAAGTACCTTAAATTGTATAAAGTTAACTGCTTTGACTGGAGTGTCTTGATGAGTCCAATCCTGAGTGAGTTATGTGCCATGTCTGTGTGAGGTTTGTATGTATTCAGTGCATTACATTTGATGTCTAGAATTTGCCCCGTGTGTTTGCAAAGCGAAATAGTAGTTTGTTCAGTCTTGGAAGTGATATAGGCATTTTTTTGTTGAGCCAGATATGTATATTTTACCCGCCTAATTGTTATGTATCGTAGTTAACCATTTTGAGACTGTAATCCTATTTCTTTGACAACAAAATTACAAGCGTTACCCATTTATATGAAACTATCTATTTGAACCTTTTAACCTCTCATGAGCACTTGAATTGTTATGAACTGTGTAACAATTAAAGTGTGGGGTGGTTGGTTTGGCTTTTGAGTGAACTAATGAAATAGGACAAAGGTGCACTGTTTTGAAAAAGTAAGAGTCACTTGAAAAAAAAATAAAAAAAGGAAAAAGTAGTTGTATTGTTGTGGAAAAAAAATAATACTCCTTGATAAGTGGTGACTCTTGATGTAATTGTGCTTAAAGAAGTATGGGGTAATAACATTGATGTGAAAGTAGAGTTTGGTTTGACATAAGTATTGGGTTTGAATGTTAAATTATATGTATTAAAGTTCTTAGGAAGGTGTAATCACTCTTATATCTAAATATATCCTACCCGTCCCACAACCTACATTACAACCAAATAAAGTTCTACTTAATCCTATACTGAATGCACTCGATTAGTAGAGTAGTAAACTACGGGCAAGCCTATGATGCATCTTTTGTGGCATATGAATGTTATTTCTGAGAGTGAGTGAATTCTTTCTATCTTAAGTTCCTATGTGTTCTTAAATTTTATTGTGAGGAATTACTCTCTTTTGTTGTGTGAGGGCACTTGATTCATGAAGGAAAGGTAATCCTTGACCTCTATGTTAGAGTAAGTGGGCGAGTTGTGAATAATGCGTGGTACTTGTGAATCAAATCATGAGGTGAAGATGTTACGCTTTTGTGCTTAGTCTATTTTAAATATTCTTGGTGTAATGAGTTAGGAGAACTGTTTAAAAAAGTCGTGTCTATATAAAGTGTATTTTGATTGCTCAAGGAAGAGAAACAATTTAAGTGTGGGGTGTTGATGATAGGCTATAATTACGTATTTTAGTCGCTTATTACACTCTAATTTACTGCACTTTAATTGAGTTCGAGCTTTAATCGCTATTGTTTTGTACTAACTGTGTATTTTATACCTTGTAGGAGTGATACCGAGCTATATAGATGTTATGGAATGAATTCAAGTGATATGGAGCTTGAAGTCTGATTAAAATCCCAATGAATTAAGCCAGGATCGTGTTCAAGGGACAAATTTGATAGTTAAGAACAAACGAAGACTCGAGTAGGCTCATTGCGCACTGTCTAATAAAATAGACAAAACTCTTTGCTCCGAAATCCATTTGGGCTATATAATATATGGTTGGAAAGCTAACTCAAAGGGATACAACTTTCAGGTTTTACGTTTTTCTAAATTCCAAACGAAATAGTGTGAAAACGCGGTCGAAACTTTTCGATATGGGCATAGCGCGGCCGCGCTCGTCCAGACCTGGAAAATCATCCTTTTTCGCGTAGGAGAAGGTATAATTGTTTAGGCCCGACCCTACTTGGTATATACACATGGAAAAACGGTATTTTGGAGAGATTGGATATATTTTTGACAGAGATTCGACCTAAAGAGGCAGAGACACAATAGGAACAAGGCGGAGAATTCTTCTACGAGTTTTTCCTTCCTCTTCTTATTTTTCATTGTTGGTTATGAATTTTAGTATTGTATTTTTTACATACTTTTATGAATAGCTAATTTATTATCTATGGTTTTGATGGAACCTTTTGTAGGATAAATTCTTGTTGTGTTTTTATATAATTGAGCCGTTGGATTTCTCTACTTGTTCAACTACGTTTATATTGTGGTTGGTTGAAGAGCTCTCAATCGACTGTACCTATTTAGTGTGTATTACTTGGTAGAGAGTGCATATTTAGGTAGTTGTTGAACAACATCACTCTCGACGTATGTGAGGAATCAATAACCGAAGGGTTTAAAGGTGGGATTAGGGATAACGAAACCTTGGGTGCGATCTAAGTGAGCTGTAATTAAAGACAACTAGCGTAACTCGGGAGAGTATGTCTAGTATATTGTTGTAATTACTTGGGAGAGATTTACGGCAGTCAGAGTGCTCATAATCAGTATAGAATACTTAGGCGAAATTATAGAAGACATAACGGGAAGGATTCCGACAATTGGAGAAATCATAACTCTAGACCTCCTTAATCTTTTCTCCAACCCGTAGTATCTTTAGTGTTAATTTACTATTTTAATGTGTTAGTTAGTTAGTTAAACACAAGAATCTTAATATCTATAAGTTACGAATTGTTCAAGCTTGTATTCTTGGTGATAGTGAACAACTGTAGCTAAGCATTAGTTCTCTGTGGGATTCGACTCCGGACTTGTAAACCGGATTGTATTTGCAACGACCGCTTAGTCCTTTTTATAAGGCATAGTTGGGCGTGATCAACTAGCAGCCTAAGACAAAACACTATCGGGCTAGATTCCTACCTCCTAACCTACAACGTTAATGCTCGACGTCCATAACTTCCTATCAAGGGCCATGTCCTCGAAAATTTGAAGCCGCACCATGTCATGCCTAATCATCTCTCCCCAATATTTCTTTGGCCGCCCTCTACCTTTTTTCATACCTGTCAAGGCCAGCCGTTCACACCTCTTCATCGGGATTTCCAGGATTCTCCTCCGCACGTGCACGACCCATCTAAGCCTAGCTTCCTGGAAAAAAGTACTCATGAAAAAAAAAAACACTTCTCAAAATAAGCTAATTTTTTAAGCTTGGTCAAACGGGCTATAAATCTCTTCACTTTCGTCTCCATTCATATGTGGGATTTGCCTAAGGTGATCTATGCACCCCTACTTCAAATGCATACCGGCCTTGAAGCTTGTTAATTTTGCTTGACCTGCCCTGCCCTCATCAGCCTGCCCTCCATCATGGGCATCACAACTCTCATTCACTTTGTACCTAGCAAAAAAAAGAAATACTCCCCACAATAATTATAGTTTCTTTGGAGTATCCTGTATACCTTTTAATAATTCCTGCTAATAGTAGTCCACGGAAATAAAATAAGAACTTCTTTCCGAAGTCTCCCCACTAGTGATAACAAATTTGTTTCTATATTAATCGCTTAACATTTTATTTGGAGCAAAAAATGAGACAATCTTATAAGAAGGAAAAGGGAACTTTAGTGGGTAAAAGTTTATCCGTGCTTGATCAGTGCTTCAAACTATTTCTACTTCATAATAATTAAAGTGAAAATATAGAGTGATTAAGTATAATTTTGTAATAAAAATATATGTGATAAACATATTGTATAGGGTAAAATTGGTTCACATTAAATACTCACATAATAGAGCGAGACATGGAACCAAAGATAGATGGAAAGTGAGACAGGTGGGGAATCAAGACCGGGGGCAGCAACTTCGGTCGGCACCGGAGAGCTCCCGAAGGGAATATTGCTAATGACGGCAAACAAATGCCTGTCATCCCGTAGCATTCAATGAAGAATATTCTGCAATATTAAATACACAGTCTGTTATGGAGAATTATGACAATCATAGCCTACCGTTACATATTCTTCTGTGGTCCCCATTGTTGTCATTTAAGAAAGGCTTGATCTTAAGACCTTGTTCCCTAGGTGCAACTATAAATAGTGATTTCAACAGCCATTTTAAGGAGATGGATTTTCTGACAAACTTATGCTATATATTGTTCAAAAGCTCAATAATATTCTATTTCTTTCTTATTAATATTACTATTATTGCCTTCTGAAGCTCCGCTACCAAAATCAGGCTATTCACAATCTTATCTCGATTTAAACGCTAAGTGATCACGTTTGCTCTAGTTTATAGTTCCCCCACAGAAAATCTTGGGGGAATAGAGGTTCATCAGTCGAGCCAGGAAGAACTCTTCCCCTTTCTTCTGGCATAAAGGCAAGCTACAGTCCGCCACGCAAAAGGGTTCACTTGCGCCAAGAAGACTTGATAATGGAAGCAAAACTCCAAGATTGTGGAGTCAAGTCCCCCGCTCAATGAGAATGGGCCCAAAGTGAAGAGACACATGTAAACGTATGTAAAACCCTTCTTGGGGAAAGTTACTCACTCTACCAGATCAGAAGCGATGATGTTCAAATCATGGAAACTACAGTCTTCCATCACAACAAAATGCTAGAAGGATGGATGGAAGAAGAGTACACACCAACATCTCGTGTGCGGAAGTTAGCAGAAGAAAATTTCTCCTCAAAATCCTTGGTTGTAATGAGCTTTATAGGGATAATGATGCTCACCATAGGAGATGCAACATCATTAGTGCTTTCCTAGTTCTTTGAAGAAGTGGAGTTTTTAGAAGAACAAGTCATAGTTAGCATAAGGGAGTAAGGGTTCCTCGGAAGAAGAAGGTTCAAGAAAATTGAAAGCAAGAGAGAGTTGGGTAAGGAAAGTTGAGAGAGTTCGAGAAATTGTGAAATATAAAAGAAGAAGATTGAAGCGTATAAGTAAAGGAATAAGCCCCTAAAACGTGCCCATGATTACCTCGAGAGCCGGCGAAATTACTTCTAAATCGTGTAGTGATGCGTGTTCGGGGGATTAAATGCGGAGAGACGTGCATCTAATCAAGCGTCAAAAACTTTTCAGAGGAGATCATAAAATTTCCTGCCAAGAAAGGTATCCTCGATGACACAAGAATGTGTCACCGGAAAGTAGGGGGAGTATTTGTATAAGGTAAAATTGGTTCACATTAAATACTCGCATAATAGAGCGGCACGTGGAACTGGAGATAGACGAAAAGTAAGGCAGGTAGGAACCAAGACCGGGGGCAGCAATTTTGGTTGGCACCGGAGAGTCCCTGAAGAGAATATTGCTAATGAAGGCAAACAAGTGCCTGCCACCCGGTAGCATTCAATGAAGAATATTCTGCAATATTAAATACATAGTCTGTTAAAGAGAATTATGACATTCATAGCTTGTGGTTACACATTATTCAATGGAGCCCATTATTGTCATTTAAGAGATGCTTGATCCTAGTACATTATTTTCTCTGTGCAACTATAAATAGTAATTTCAACCGCCATTGTACCGAGACAATTTTTTTGACAAATTTATATTATTTACTGTTCAAAAGCTCAATAATATTCTATTTTTTGCTTATTAATATTGCTATTACGGCCTCCGGAAGCTCCGCTCCAGAAATTAGGCTATTTAGTGCCTCATTTAGATTTCAATGCTAATTCTTGTATTTTTATTTAATTTATTTATCATTTTGGGACTAAATGGATTCGCTTATTATAAATCATAAATAAATTGAACTGTACATATTATATCATTGGATGAACTAAATCTTAATTAGCAGAGTTTAGTTGCTTTGTGTTGAGAAAACGTTGACTGCAGCAGATCTTATGAAATGCACATGCGCTGATCCTCATAAATTTCTGCATCCTTTTTTTTAAAACCTTTTTAAAATATGTTTTTGGCAGATCTCACAGATTAATCCACGGCTCTCAAGCCAAATCACGTGACTGTTCACGAGAGTGGATCATCGACGGCCCTTTCTACAGTTTGTCGCACCGCACCGTAACTGCTACTTCCCTCCACCCATGTCGTTGTTTGAAACGAAATGCTGATTTACAGTTGAAGATCAAATGGACGTGGAGAAATCGTCCCTGTGCAATTGCGTGGTTAATTTTCTATTGGAAGAGAACTACTTGTTAACGGCATTCGAGCTCCTTCACGAGCTTCTCGATGATGGCCGTGACGATCAAGCAATTCGTCTCAAACAGTTCTTCTCCGATCCTTCGCAATTCCCTCCCGATCAGATCTCCCGCTTCAATTCCCTCAGAGGTTTGCTTCTTCTCTCCCTTGCCTTGATTTGCTACTTACCGTATCCATATTTCTGGTGTGTTTATTATGCACATTTTCTGCATTTGGAATTTTATTGCGATAAATATTTAGCAATCATTGAAGTCGAGCGAATCAATCCGTTAAGATTAGGTTATGAAGTTGAGTTGTATTGTGTTACGACTGACGAATCCCATGGTATATTAGAGCAAAAAGAGTATATGAAATATATATTTGATTTATATCAAGTAATTTTTTCTTCTTCATTATTGCCACTGTTCAGTTGTAATAACTACAACTTAAATTTTGCTCATGGTCCTTAGTTCATTATGCAGGACGATCAGTTGCCTGATTGTTTGAGTCAGCTGTGGTAATCAGCTGTTTATTTGCACGCTCGTGTATATTTTTCTTATATGAATAATAACTATTCATTTATCAAAGCAGTTGCAGATCCCCAAAGTCTGCTTGAAGAGAAAGAAGCCCTAGAAGAAAAGTTGGCGCTCTGTGAATATGAGTTCCGTTTGGCTCAAGAGGACATTGTGCAACTTAAGACTGAGTTGCAAAAGAAAAGTCAGACTTTTGCTCGTCAAACAAGTGGTATATCCCTGAAACCGTTTTGAACTTTCGCTGCCTCTTCTGATTGTGACTTTGTTAGCTTTAGCTCGTTCATTCTGATAATGTTCTTGGAACTGCGAATCCTAGTTTAGCCCATATTCTGTTTCCAGTGAAGTTGTATGCTTAGGCAGATTTAGAATGGATGCCAGGATAAACTGTAGGCTTGTCATGTCTGAGCCTAAAGTAGTTTCTTGAAGGACTGGTGGTTATGCTTTAAATATTACTTTTTGTTAACCGAGAAATCCCCAGGGGCCAGCTGGCACACGGTTTGAAATTCGGTGGATAATGGGCTCGCCTTTGTCCCCTTCTCCACTTAAATACCAGGCTTTTGAGTGTGACATGAGGCTTAGGGCCGGTGATTCTGTTTTAGATATGGGTTATATTTTGTTTCGTTCACTATGATCAATTTGTTCATGTGAATTTATCTGTTTCTTCATTGTGCAGATTCAAAGATAGATGCTTCGGAAAACCATGGAACTGATTTTCAGCAGCAGAAGAGGGAAGGTTCTTTCTCTGATTTGGGTCCTTTGAAGGATAATGAGCGGAGGGATTTGAACTGTGCTGTAAAGGAGTATTTACTATTAGCAGGATATCGCTTGACCGCAATGACATTTTTGGAGGAGGTAACTGATATGAAGACAACTTGCTTATTTCTTGATGTTCATCACACGACTGAAGGAGGTTGCTTTTATCTACATTATGTAACAGAGCTGTATTTTTAGTTATCTACATCTTCTTGTTCCTTCTTTCCACCTTTTTGGTTTATCATCTGCGGAGGACCTAAAATATTTGGAGCTTCATTTATGTTAAATATATATGCTATAGTTGACGTCTCAATGAAAAAATTACAAGTACCAATCAAACTCTAACTAACCTAGAAACGATCATCCAAATAACATGTTCTTGGCAGACCTTTAAGTAGTGTGGCCTCTTTCCTGCATTTATGTTAAATGTGAAGATAGTAGGATAGAGCTGTGACCTTTTAAGTACAACTGGCTATATCCCCAGGGGCTTGCCCTAGAATTCGGCTGACCAGATTTCCTTTAGGTTTATTTTGGAGCACGCATAATATTCCAGCATGTATAGATAATTGGGTAGAATTTATTGAAAACTTCTCTCAGAAGATAGAAAAATAAGTTAAAATTTAATTTGCTGGTCTAGGGGACCACCACTTAGATGTAGACGATGTTTTTTTTTGTCGAAGGCTGGAACTGAACTCGTGACCGCAAAGACTAGGCCACCATTCCACCTACCACCTAACCAATGCACCAACCAACACTTTGTTAGGTGTAGACGCTTTTATATCTCACAATTACAAGGGAATTAACTGATTGACTATGAAAAGATGCCAAGATAATCAAAGCTTCCCAAGAAAGGAAGGTAAAATGATTGGTTTTATATAAGCACCATATTTCCTTTTGTTTAATTTTATTTATTCAGACTGCGATTACATAGAGATTGAAAGTAAATTTTGTAATCACCTTTTCTTCCGGCGATCGAACCAGGCATAAGTTAAGTTTAACTTAACATGTCACATAATAAAATGATGGATACCACTTCTATGTTAGAAGTAGCACTGCCAAAAGATAATCTGAATTGTTCCATAGATCCTTCCAGTGCACTGGGAGCCCGGTGAACTAAGCTCCCTCTATGTGGGGGTTGGGAGAAGGGCCGGACCACATTTGGTCTTATGTACACAACCTTACCTTGTATCTCTGCAAGAGATTATTTACATATTTTGAAACCGTGACCTCCTGGTCACACGATAATAACTCTTACCGCTGCACAAGGCTCCTCTTCCACATTCTCAAAGGTTAACCAAAAAGATTAAAAAGAACCTTAAGAATTAAGAGCAACAGGTGTACATGATTGAGAACAACAAGTTACTTGTTCATCCTTTATCCCCGTGGAACTCAGGTAAACTTTTTTTTTTTTGATAAAGAAACTCAAATAGATGTTATTCAATAGAATAAGAACATACACCAGATCATTTATCAATAGAAGAAAAATACTAAGTCGAATGCCAGACCCTAGAAGATCGGTAACTCCTTTTATGATTAATCCGATTAAAGAAAGTTTAATCATTATTGTGTATGATTACTTCCCGTGAAACTAATCATACACCAGATCATTTATCAAAAGAAGAATAAACACCAGGTCAAATACCAGACCTTAAAAGAACGGTAACTCCTCTAGTTTTAATTCGAGCAAAGAAAGTTTAATCATTAATTCTTTATTGTATATGATGCTTTCAGTGAAACTCTTGGCTAAAGAGAGGAAAAGCAGATCTTTCTGACTGAGGAATTTCTTAGACCACTTCCCTTTCAATTCGCTTGGTCTCTAGGATTCATGTTTTGCTTTGGCAGATTGTGTGATTAGAGAAAATGTGGACCAGAGGGCATTGGCTTCAATCTTTTAGTTCCACACCAGTAGCTACAGTGAGAGAGAGGGGTTGAACTCATCAAAAACAACAACAATATACCCAATGTAGTCCTACAAGTGGAGTCTCGGGAGGGTAGAGTGTACGCAAAGTCGCAGACCTTACCCTTTAAGAAGGCAGGGAGGCTATTTCCGGTAGACCCTCGGCTCAGGAAAGATAAATGAAAAGGGCAATAACAAGTAAACCAAGTCTGATAACCGAAGCGAAAATACAAAACTAACACTAAGGAGTAAGGAATGCAAACATAAAACCGAAACAAAGCAGTAACAAGTAATAACAAAAGTCTAGGGATACGAAAATACACAAAAGACACTAATTGATGTATTAAAGCTATTCCTACAAACACGGACAATGCTAGGGTGCCTAACCCTTCATCTTTATTCTCAGCCTCCACACCTTCCTATTCGTGGTCATGTCCTTAGTAAGCTGGAGCAACGCCATATCTAGCCTAATCACCTCTCCCATACTTCTTCGGCCAACCTCTACCTTTCCGTTGGCCTTCCTATGCCATCCTCTCACACCTCTTCACCGGTGTATATGTGCCTCTCCTCTTCACATGTCCGAACCATCGAAGTCTCGCCTCCCCCATCTTGTCCTCCACACGAGCCACATCCACCTTGTCCCGGATAACTTCATTTCTAATTGTATCAAACCTGGTATGCCCACACATTTATCTCAACATCCTCATTTCAGCCACCTTTATCTTCTGGACATGGGAGTTTTTGACTGGCCAACACTCTGCCCATACGACATAGTCGGTCTGATCACTGCTCTATACAATTTTCCTTTTAAGTTTTGGTAGCACATTCTTATCACACAGAACACCGGAAGCAAGCCTTCATTTTATCCATTCCACCCTAATACGGTGTATGAGATCCTCGTCGATCTCCTCATTTTCTTATATAACTGACCCAAGGTACTTGAAACTTTCTCTCCTGGGGATGAATTGTGAATCAAACCTCACGTCTTCGTCAACTTCGTGCGTCGCGCCACTGAATTTGCACTCCGAAAATTTTGTTTTGGTCCTGCTCAACTTGAAACCTTTAGACTCCAAGGTCTACCTCCAAACCTCTAACCTCTCGTTAACACCACCTCGCGTCTCATCAGTCAGTACAATGTCAGCTACAAATAACATACACCACGACACCTCCCCTTGAATTTGTTGCGTCAGTGCGTCGATCTCCAGGGCAAATAGAAATGGGCTGAGAGGTTGAACTTATCTCTTTATGTTATATCCATGCTTACGTGTCCAAAGAGATATGGGATGTTGTTGGCAATGAGTTAGGGATTAGATTGTTGAGGAGTTGTAATTCTGCAAGATATGTGTCAGTGTCCCACATCGGCTATGGGTGGGTGTTTGGTCTCTTTATATAGTCTTGGGCAATCCTCACCTCTTGAGCTAGCTTTTGGGGTTGAGTTAGGCCCAAAGTCCATTTCTTTATCATGGTACTATATCCAGGCCCACCTAATTCTCGTTTCATCCGATGTTGGGCGTCCATCTTATATTGTCCACACTCCAGATGTCCAGTCCTAGGGGTGCATGGAGGAAAGGGGGGTGTTAGTGTCCCACATCGGCTATGGGTGGGGTGTTTGGTCTCTTTATATGGTCCAGGGCAATTCTCACCACTTGAGCTAACTTTGGGGTTGAGTTAGACCCAAGGTCCATTTCTTTATCAATATGAGAAAATGTAGAGGCAAGGGTTCATTCTGTAATCAGAACAGGAAAATTTATTCCTTGTGTACTAGAGACCACACACTTATCATTCAACTGTGAATTATTCAGTGAGCCATGATCTCAACTCGTCGGTTATCTCAGAAGATGGAGCAATCTTTAGAAATTCTAGGTTGAAGGTAATTAAAAGCATTTTTGGGACAGAATTCCAGTAAGATAGCTGTTTTGGCAATTTTCAAATTTTGGTTACTGCTCAAAAAGTTGTTCGTAGCATCTTCTGAATGCCAGTCCATGGAAATCTCATGCTGGAATGAGTAAAGCTTGGTTTATAAACTTGGTAATTCTGGAATGGGCCTCCACCTCCTTACATTAGTTTGGGGTTTAGAGCAAGGGAAAAGCCCACTGTTCGGCTCCTGGGAAGAGGAGTTTAGGCAGAGGGGTGGGATTTGACATACACCAAAAGGAAAAAAAAGGTATTCTGGCACGGTTTGAAATGTGTAATGTGTAAATGTGTAATGTGCTTTCTATTATGTTATCTTTATCTTTCAGAGGCCTTTCATGCTATGGCGGAGGCAGGATTTCTGTTAAGGGGGTAAAAAAGAAAAAAATTATAAAAATTAAAAGAAATTGTGGCTAGTGGGAATTGAACCAGCAACCTAACAAAGGTTATGACCCCCTTGACCACTGAGCTATGCTTTGGGCAGTACCAAAGGAATTCAAAATATAATATATAGAGGTACAAACCAGATTTTGCCCTGCTTTCATGTATTACCACATATCTATTTTATGCACATACTAGGCAGAGGGCCTTAACCATAGAAGAATTAAGGTGTGCGACACATGCATCTGTCCTGTGCACTCTGCCAACATGTCATTTTGGAAGTCTTCATAACTTCTTTAATATGTATGACAGGTTATTGATCAAGATCTCGATGTTCAGCAGAACTCCTCTGCAGGCGTTCCAGATGCTTTGCGCCATTACTATTACCAGTACCTTTCTTCCACCTCAGAGGCTGCTGAGGTACTTTCTCAACTGTTGATAGTATGGACAAGTTTTACACATGTATGCTTGCCACAAATTGCCTGTGGGAAACCTACGTTAATCATGTCATATGTGGATAACTTTGCGTCTTGTATAGTCAAGCTAGGTTAACTGCAAGTTTTAACCTATATACTATATTCTTTCTTCTTCCGGCAATTATAATTCTCTATTTCTCGTGATTTAATTCTGCAAGAACAATACGTCCACCCAGTTGTTCATAGTGCATTCAGGTATTAATATATTTCCTTGCAAGTCCTGGTTTTGTTTATGCTCTATGCTGCTCTTTGTTCTATGTTCCTCATGGCCAGTTCATGCCTTAGTTTCATCCAGACAGATTTTGTTTGTAGTTCCATTTATATTGTCTGCTATTTGAGTCCTTCGGATAATGTTTGGTGTCAAATTTTTATGCCTTCAGATTTAAGATTAGTCGAATATTTAACTTATATCTTTTCCTTTTTAGTTTTTAATTTTTTTTTTCTTGAGTTATGAATCCGTTTTCAGACTACAAGTGCAACTCAAAAGGCATAGAAATTTGCCACTGCAGTAATTTCAGTTTGCTTTGTTTGAATAACTGCAGCTTCTTGAATAACAAGGCTTGTAAATCTACAGTTCTCTTTGCCGTATCCTGCTGATTTACTGTGAAACAAACCACCTAAACCCACCTGATTTGCTCAAGAGTTATGTTTGAGAGATCGTGGGAATTAGTTTTATGAGTTTCCGGAATCTTAGAGAGAAGAAGAGTCACCTTCTCTAGATAAGCATTAATGTTCACTAATGACTGCTCTTCTGAAAAAGCATGATTTTACTTGGTGATTTTCTATCAAATGTCTTAAAGCTTGTGGTACCAGTTGAATACGGAACTGACTAGATTCGAATTTCTCATGTACTTGCTGAAAACTGTAAATATATGTGGATGGAGCTTTATTGTGGTGTGCTATTTCTAAAAAGAATCGTGGCTTTTTTGCAGGAAAAAATTGCTATGCTTAGAGAAAATGAATCTTTGGTGAAAGAAAAAGACAAGCTGAAACATGAAAAGCAGTCCTTGCTTAGGAGTAAAGATATGGCAGATGCCCAAGTCACAGCAGTGACAAAATCTTTGGAGGCATTGCAGAAGGAAATGAAGGAGAAGGAGATTCTGGTAGTTTTTTTGTCATGTTTTATGTTTTACAAGATTTTTCCTGTGTAGCATGTACATACCTCATACTTGAATAATGTACTTTAGGTTCAAACCTTGAAGCAATCTCTAGATAGGCAAAGACAAGAATTGAATGAATGCAGAGCTGAAATAACTTCATTAAAAATGCATATAGAGGGTGCTCGTTCTGCGCGCAATTATGTAACAAGCGATTCTGAAGGTGTTGCTGACCTGCCATCAATAGATAGTTATAAGGAAGAGATGAAGTTCCTACAGAATGAGATCCAGAGGTTGAAATTGGCAAATGATTCCTTGAACAGTGAGTCTCTTGAAGATAACAATGAAGAAACTAGAAATACAGGTCCTGAAAATGAAGTTGGAGAATCAAGTGAGCATAATGTCTTTGAGGATTCAGCTGGCATCTCTTCTGGGGATTTAGGAAATGCCGATTCTCAGTTATTGATGGCTCAAACCTCTGCTGACACAATTACCAAACCTGAGGAAGTAGTGGAAGCTTCAAATGGTAATGGCATTGTTGAGAAAGTCGAGAATGTACTCACACACAATGGTGAGCTACCTTCAGAGGCTAAAGGACTAATCTTGAAACCAGACAATTTATTCGTCGAATCAAATGCTGAAAAGATCGTAAGCTCTCTCTCAGATGTATACATGATGCCTTTTACTTGGTAACGTTTTCACTTGGCAATTATACTTCAAACTTTTTGGATTTCGCAGGGTTTGGGGACTATTCAGATCCTTTCAGATGCATTGCCAAAAATTGTACCTTATGTTTTGATCAACCACAGAGAGGTGTGTTTTGCCATTTGTTATTATTTAAATTCATGCTTCTGAAGCCTGATGTTCTTACCTTATTTAGGAGGCTTTTGTTTGAGAAAATCTTTTCAAGTTTTGAAACTTATCTTGATAAACATGATCTCATAAAGTTTTTTCAAAGACGTTTTCAAATGAAGAACTGCCTGAAGGGTGTTTTTCATCGAAACTCTCTTTCCACTGACAAAACACTTAAAAATCTTTCAAAAAGCTACAACTATCCCAATATATCTTCAGCTTCCACTAACTTTTCTTTTTCAAAACTTTCTCAAAATGTTGTCTCAATGGCTTCCAAATATTCGTCAGCAACCTTAAGTGATCTACAAATCCTTTTGTCTAATTAGCTGTCATTCCACTTGATTGGTGTTGTCTCTGCAGGAGCTTCTTCCTCTTATAATGTGTGCAATTGAGCGCCACCCAGATAGCAGTACGCGGGACTCCTTGACCCATACATTATTCAACTTAATCAAGCGTCCTGATGAAGAACAGAGACGGATTATAATGGATGTAAGATTGTCAAAACTATTGATTCAAACTAGATTTCTTTTTTCAAAAAGTTGAGCATGCCACCAATTTTGTTATCACGTTTAGGCTTGTGTCACCCTTGCTAGAAATGTTGGAGAAATGAGAACGGAAACTGAACTTCTTCCTCAGTGTTGGGAACAGGTGAGATTATTATATCTGCTGGACGCTCTCATGATTTTACCATATTTTCCATCAACTCTTGCAACTGCTCTTAGTGTTATATTGTGAAATGTAGATCAATCACATGTATGAGGAGCGCCGCTTGCTAGTTGCTCAATCATGTGGAGAGCTTGCTGAATTCGTGCGCCCTGAGATTCGAGATTCTCTTATCTTGTCTATTGTGCAACAGCTGATCGAGGATCCTGCAACTGTTGTTCGGGAGGCTGCTGCTCATAACTTGGCATTGCTTCTGCCTCTCTTCCCAAATACGGACAAATATTTCAAGGTCAGCTTCACTACATAAGCTTCGAGGCAATCACGGAGAAGAAATCTGACTTGACAGAATTTCCTACAAAGTAAGCTCCGTGGTCTAGGAATGGAGCATTTTCTGCTGGTCTTAGTGTGATTGCCCAAACTGATTAAATGATAGGATAAACATAATTGAAGGTTCTCCAATTCCTCTTCTTTTTTTTGTTTTGTTTGTGTGTAAAGGTTGAGGAGATGACGTTTCAATTGGCGTGTGATCCATCTGGAGTAGTTGTGGATACAACAATCAAGGAAGTTGTTCCAGCTTTAGTAAACTGGGGAAAGGAGTTGGATCATTTGCTACAAGTTTTATTATCTCATGCATTGGGCTCTGGTCAGGTATGTATTCTACATTTACTTTGTTTCTCATTGAAGTAGTAACTTGTCTTAGACATGGATCTGATACATTATCTTTTTTTTTCCCAGCGCTGTCAACCTCTTTCAGGGGTTGAAGGTTCTGTTGAGTCACATCTTCGTGCTTTAGGAGAGAGAGAGCGGTGGAACATAGACGTTTTATTGCGCTTACTAATAGAGTTGCTTCCATTTGTGCGCACGAAAGCTATTGAGACCTGTCCATTCCATTTGGTTTCAGATGACAACGGACTAGTTTTTTCTACTTCACTACTTGAACAGTATGCAGGGTAATATCCCTTTTTACCTGTGTTTTTAACCTACCTTTCTATACTTTCTTCTGCAAAGGTACTCTCACCATGTGTAGCTAATACTTGCAACATATTTGAACTATATATGCAGAGGAAAGATGGATTGGCCTTCTTTTGAGTGGTTGCATATTGATTGCTTTTCAGCATTGATTGAACTGGCCTCTCTATTGCCTCAGAAGGAAGATAATTTAAGGAATCGAATCACACAGGTAGCTTGAATTGTTTGACATGAGTTTTGGTGGTTTAGGTTTGAAAATGCCTTCTTGTTTCCCGAATTCGTCTTTAATTTGGCAATACAGTTTTTATTGGCCGTTTCAGCCCTGCTTGGGGAGCCTTACCTGACACACATCATGCTACCTATATTCTTGGTAGCAGTTGGTGACAATGGTGATTTATCATACTTCCCTGCAACACGCCAATCAAGAATTAGAGGTAATGAGTTAAAAAAATTCTGATTATTAACCTTTACGTCATACATCATGTTCAAACCTTTTCAAATTGGTGTTGTTTTACTCCTCAACAGGTTTAAAACCAAAAACTGCTGTAGCTGAAAGACTTGCTGCCATCTGCGTCCTGCCTCTTCTGCTTGCAGGTGTTCTAGGATCCCCTAGAAAGCATGAACTATTGACAGAGTACTTGAGAAATCTCTTGATTCAAACTTCAGAGCGAGAGAGTCAGCCAGTGAAGCGCGAGATTTTCAATTCTGTTCGCTTCCTTTGGTTTGTGCCATTTAACAAGTTAATCATTACAGTCCTGTGTCTGAACTCCTTAGATGATGGCTAGACTATCTTTTCCTGCAGCACCTTTGATGAACATCACAATATGATTTTTAACATCCTCTGGGAAATGGTTGTGAGCTCTGACATAAACATGAAGACGATGGCTGCCAATCTTTTCAAAGTCATTGTAAGTCGTTTGTTTTTTCTTGGGATTATGTCAGTTCCTGTCTTTCTAAAAAAACAATTTAAGCGTTGCCGTTAACATTCTTTGTATCATATTTGAATCTTCACCAGGTTCCATGTATTGATGCCAAGGTCGCCTCAACTCATGTTTTGCCTGCTCTTGTAACTCTTGGTTCTGACCAAAACTTGAATGTGAAATATGCCAGCATTGATGCATTTGGAGCTGTAGCACAGCAGTTTAAAAATGATGCGGTATGGAAAGGTTTCTTTTTAAATATCTGGTGTCATTCTTATTCTATGTTGATCTATAGAGGCTTTGATGAGACCGACTCTTCTAACCGTCTTTTAGATTGTTGACAAAATACGTGTTCAAATGGATGCTTTTCTTGAGGATGGATCACATGAAGCTACAATAGCTGTAGTTCGTGCATTGGTGATGGCAGTGCCACATACTACGGAGAGACTAAGAGATTATATCCTCAACCTTTTACTTCAGCTTTTATGCACTCTTGAAGTAGATGCATTCTTATAACATATGCCAAAGCACTAGTTCAATTTCTTGTTCTCATTAGCTTTCTTTAACTTATAATACATTTGTTGTCCAAGATTTTCCTACTTACAGCAACACCTCCTCCTTCAAGTGACATGAGACGTCGCCGTGAGAGAGCAGATGCGTTTTGTGAATCAATTCGTGCTCTTGATGCTACTGGTTTGCTCTTTTTAGATATTATTTTCTCTTCGTCTCCTTCGTAACTCTCTTTACTTTCTGATGGTATATGTTTATTCCAGATGATTGCCTCTAGGTTAGCTGTATATTGAAAGATGTAGCAAAGTACGAAAAGATATGTAACACCATGGACTGATATACTGGGGGTTAATGTCCTGATATTTTGGTTGTAAACTACCTTTAGCTATGGTGGTTGAGCAAAGTAGATCTTATGGAGTTTTGTGCCATCCAGAGGAATTACCTGACAAATGGCCCAATTTGTACCTAAATACATGCTGAAGTAAAAAAAATGATAGGCTGTCATTTACTGGGTTTAGCGTGATTCATTTTCTTGTTCATGTCAATAGCAAGTTGGCAGACATGTCCTAAGATAGTTAAGTGAAACCCAGGAAACTCTCAAATCAGTGAAAGAGACCACCAGTTATCTTCCGGACCTAAGGAGGGTTGATACAAATATGACTCCAAAGAACTTCTGAAAAAAATTGAATGATATTTGATTTCTATGGATACTCGACTCTCTACCGAACTAAGAGCCCGTTTGGACATAATTTTTTTTCCTTTTTTCCAAAAAATATTCACTTTTTTTTCGAAATGAGCGGTTGTTCATAAATTTTCCAATTCACTTGAAGATGCATTTTGGAAATTTTCGAAAATTTGAAACACTCCGAAAAGTTGTTTTTCAAATTCACTCAAATCACTCACAAAACTTCAAAAACAACCCAAACTGGTATATATCCAAACACAACTCTAAGGACACGTTTGGCCATAGATTTTGCCAAAATAAACTTGGGTTTTATTTGGCAAACATATGTTTGGCCATAAATTTCCCTATATTTTGGCAAAATCTCGAATCCCAAAACCAGCTCAATAGCTGGTTTTGGGCCAAATCCAGCTCAATAGCTGGTTTTGGGCCAAATCCCTCATAATACACATGTTTTTTCAAAATAAATGTGGAAAATATGTTTCGAAAACGTATGTCCAAACACATTTTCATCTTCAAGCCAAACTTCAACCAAAACAGATTTTTCAAAAGAATTTGGGAATCTATGGCCAAACGCTAGCTAAATTTCAAATATCATTTTCACTTGAATTTTTTTCCCACCATTTTTTGGAATTTTACAATTCTTATGTCCAAACGCCTACTAAGTCTGCCCCTGTCCCCACCTCCGGCAGGATTGCCAGCACCCTGAAAGCTAAACACAGGAAAGGAGAAACAAAGTGAAAGAAGAAGAAACACTGAAGCATTCATATGTAATCTCTCTGTGGTTTTTAAGGTGCAACTGATGTATCAAATGTCAGAGATGAGATGTGGAAGGTCTAAGGACAAGTTCTCCTATTGATCTCTCTTCGTCTGGTTTCCTATTGTATAGTCTTGTGACATGCAAAATGTAACTACATGTGCTATCAGAGCCCAACATTTGCACTCTGTGACTTTGTCCTGCTTTTCAGCCCGTGTATCTTAGCATTTTACATGACCTTTTCAGTAGAATCTTCTATGCTCAGTTTATGATTGTTTTATTGCAGATCTTTCTGCTTCTAGTGTCAGAGATTTCCTTCTACCGGCAATTCAAAATCTGTTTAAAGATGCTGATTCCCTTGATCCAGCACACAAAGAAGCTCTGGAGATTATAATGAGGGAAAGGTCTGGTGGAACGTTTGATACGATTAGTAAGGTAATGGGTGCTCATCTGGGAATTGCATCATCAGTAAGCAGCTTCTTTGGCGAAGGTGGTTTATTAGGGAAAAGGGAAACTGGAGATGCATCTCCACCATCAGTGGAAGTTGTTGAACCTCTGAAGCCCATTGCGCCAACTGCAGCAGCAGCAGTAGAAGACACAAGATTTAGGCGGATCATGAGAGGTGGTTTTTCGGACATGCTCAGGGGAAAAGCAAAGGGCACCGAGGATACTCCTCCAAGTCAATGATTATGGCTCTTTCCTTTTGCAGGGAAGTAAATGGAAAGAAGTTTTTTGTATGTTGTGCAGTAGACTACATTGATTCCATTTTTGATTTCACTTAAGTTTTCCCATTTCATCCAACTAGTTTTATCGTAAATAAGCGGTTAAAGAATGTTATGTCCAATTATTCCCATGTTTTTCCTTGGTCAACAACCAAGCAACTACATATATCTAAAAAAGTCTTCTCTTTTTGTTTGGGGGGGAGCAGAGCAGTTAGACGATACAACTCTTATTAGTTTAATAGTTTACCCAAGAGTTACTCAATGAATCGGTTGATTGGAATTGCGGGATGGATAGATGATACAAATGATGAATCAATTTCTTTTATATGTCTGTCACTTTATCTTTGTTAGTGTTGTCTGCCTATAATGATAGATGAATCAAAAACTTTTCATTCGACTTCTTCTTTCAATTGAAATTGAGATTTTTGCCTATCCTCCTATTTTAAAAAAATGGAAACTTAGGTAAGTGCTTTCTAAACCTATGTATAAAAAGAACATCTTTCATTTAATTTAGCCCTTTCATACTTACTCTAACTAGTTATTTCGCTTTACTATTAGCGGCTGTAACTAGAACAACATGTTGTGCCGGGTGACAGGAATCCTTGTCAGCTGAACATGCTAACAATCGGCAGATCTGGATGAGATTTTGCAATTTATTTCATTCTTTATATCCAAGAAATGTAATGAATTTGCCAACATTTAGATGAAAACGTTTACATATCCTTAGCTTTACAAATGATATAGGAGGTTTACTGGTCTAGCATTTTCCCTGAGCACGAATCTCATCACATAACTACTGCTCGTCGATGCTCCTAGAGCCCCGAACTGAATTGATTCTCTGATGAATAAAGAGAACCACATTTGAAAGGTTTGTCCTAATTTATTTTCGGGGTAAATACTTTCCTGCACCGAGTGTTTACATCAACTCAATCTACTAGTCCAGTGTCCAGTTCATTAAAACATGCGGTACATCATGCCCTTTGGATGGGACATCCTTCTCACACCTAAGTCAAAGTCCAATAGTTTGAGTTAAAAAGTGAACTTCGTCGGTAAATTCACAATAATAGTCTCAAAGGTTCACGGTAGCCAAATACTAGTGACTAAGGAGTCTGCAGCTGCAACCATTAGCACAATAGAATGTGAAATATCTCACTTATTTTCTCAGTTTGAAAAATATAAAATCCCCCCATGAGAAAAATTACAAAGTAGTACTTCTGTAATTTGAGTAGAGTTCTCCGTGATATCATCATATCACTCTAATGTATTCTGTTTCTTCCTCTTGAGAAAACCAGGTGATTCTGATCTAGTATTCCAGTTGGATATTTAATA
Source organism: Nicotiana undulata (assembly GCA_005239495.1). NCBI lineage: Eukaryota > Viridiplantae > Streptophyta > Magnoliopsida > Solanales > Solanaceae > Nicotiana > Nicotiana undulata. The sequence continues at coordinate 39,566 of MDKH01019156.1, forward strand.
AACTTAACTAATTTTATCCGATTTGATTACTAAAATTTTGTATTACATCCATTCAAAATTATAATAATGCAGGGTAATTATGGAGCAGATTAATTTTAAGCCAATAATACTTTTAATGTGAGCAATACTCCTTTAAGGAGTGCTTAACACAAGAAACAAGAGTAACATGATTCAAATGGAATATAGCTTTAAATAGACAAATGATGATTAAGAGGTAACAGGATTCATTTCACACTTACTCAATGAAATCACGTATCCTAGTAGGATTCATTATTTTATGACGCGGCTTGTTATGTCCCTACAATTTCGGAACTTTGGCTTAAACAGGAATCCAATTTGGTAGGCATAACACCAGTGCACAACTATATATATACAACCGAGTTGGGCACGTAAAAAATCGAGTTGAGTTCTCATGTCGGGCCATAGTTCAGCTTTAGAAGTCGTAAGACATAGAAGAACAGGAGCAGTACTGTTCTACAAGAAACCTTGTCCCCCTTTCAAGAACGATCCTATTGTTGATTTCCCAAGTATGAAGAATCTGCAGCGGACAGATATGAAGAATAACGTGACAGAAACTAAACAACATAGAATGGCGGCTGATGAACATGTGTTGTTCTATTTCGGAAATGATTATGGATTTCAACAGGCCTTACAAATCTTGAATAAAATGATTCCTTCATACAAAGTAAAATCTAAATTTTCGGCCCAAGAGTCACGTTTAACCGAAGAAGTCTTCACCCTGTCTTCACTAGAAGATATGCTCAATGAGTTTCAGCAAAAAAATCTTTTTTGATTCTTGTTACTTAAATTTAGAGGCGAATCCTGGATCTAGGATTCTCAACAATAGTGATCTCCATATTTTTATGCTTTTTTATTTTTATTTTTTGGCATATGCATACATAGAGGGTCTTATATTCTCGTGTGCTGCCTTGGATTTATTTTTCTAAATATACTATCTTGCTATTACTTGTTATCGGTACCTCGTTCATATTCTCTGTTGCTATCTCCGATTTAGTTTTCTAGTTATTTGTCTTGCTATCACTTGCTATTAGGGCTTCCTTCACCTTCTTTAGCCGAGGGTCTATCGGAAACAGTCTGCCTACCCTCCCAAGACCCCACTTATGAGATTATACTAGGTTGTTGTTGTTTGCATACATAGAGGGTCTACCGAAATAATCTCTCTATCTTTACAAGGTAAGGTTAAGATCTGCACCGCTATCCCCATACCCTACTTGTGAGATTAAACTAGGCTTCTTGTTGTTGTTGGTCTTGTTGGCACATGCATACATAATTTGTCATTTAGCTGATTACAACTTGTTTAGGGACTGAAACGTAATTATTATAATTATTGTATGCAGTTGAACCTATGGCCTTAATTTCATTCTTGTTAGTATCACTAATTAATTGTTTCTGTTTAGAATCCAGTTATCAGTGTAGATTATTTGCACCGTCGCTTGGTAGAAAGCTGGCCATTAAGCTACATTGTGCAAATTTAAGGATATGTTTCCTGTATTGGAAAAAAAAATCCCAAAAAATTTGGTTCATGTTGTAACACGGATAGTTTTTTTTTCTTGAACGAAAGTTCATTTTAAATTGATACATAATCTCTTCTAAAGAACTAATCATCATAACATTAAATGGAAAAGCATTCCCCTTTCCCCACTTAAACGCTAAAAGACACTTATTGACTAACTAATTAAATCCTAATTATTGATAGGAAAAATATATGATGTTTTACAATTTAAAAGACATGATAACAAACATAATCAGAGTTTAGTAAGGCGATCCATCATAAGAATTTCAAGGTCACTTAAAAACCGTATTTCAAGGTGTTTACAATCTTTTGATATAAAAAAACTTTGAGGTATTATATCAAAACAATATCCCGTCCCGCTTAATACGAGCTAATTACATTCTTTCTTAAATTTTATAAAATTTTCTCTTCAAATATTCTTCCTTTATAGAGTTAGTTAAATACGAACTCAATAATCATTTTTACAAGAATTCACACTTTTTTTTTCACTTTTTAAAATTTTATAAGTCAAAATTTCTAATAATATTTATATGATTATTTAAATATTTTTAATCAATAATTCATAAGGGGCACACGCGCAGCGCGCGTATCCAAAAACTAGCTGTGATAAATATTTGAAGTAGTAGAATTAAACTGATCTTTGTATACACTTAACATTTTGTTTACAAGTTATTTCGTATGATCTAGTACTCATGAGAATATATAGGGGACATAATATACCCAAAATAATTAAATACCCAATCATTCTATATGTAGTTTTTGAATATATATCTGTAAGTAATAAAGCAAAGTAAGGTCGACTAAATCAAATGTGGAGATCGGATTTAAGCAACACAAAACCAGTAACAGTCACGTAATTAAAAAGGTAATTTACATATCTTGATCTCCTAATGGCAACTCAAACTCCAACTTTAGGAGTTGTTAGAGATAGAAGGAGGGGAGCAATGCTTTACGTCAAGAAACATCATCAGTCATCACCCATTAATTGTTTATGTTTTGAACTCTGTTGTGAATGTGCATGTTTTGTTTCATCTTCATTCTTAAAGGCTTTGTGAAATGTTTGCCGCACAATCTGGTCTAAACTCAATAAGTAAAAGACTGCAGTCGACATACATTTTGATTATACTAGTCTCGCGGCACGTGCAATATTATGGTGACTGATAATGGTAAAGAGAGGGAGAGACAACGCGCGCGAGAGAGAATGCTACCTTAAAAATCAACATCGTCAACGACCCTCACTGCTACTAACTTTTAGAGTGTGCATTATTAAAGGAACTATTTTTACAACAGCAAATAGATTTAGATTTTGTTTAACATTTTGTGGGTATAATATTTAATATTTTATTTTTATATACTTTAGATTTTTAATAATCATACACATATGCTAAACAGTCTTAATTATTTATTACTAAAATCTAGAAATGCTATCTTTATTATTATTAAGTTTGTCATAATCATAAGGTTAAATAAAAGGCGAAATGGCCTTCTGGCCACTTAAATTTGCTCTCATTTGTAAAGTCGATACTCCAACTTATATCGTTACCATTTGAACACTCAAACTCATGTATTTGGTAAGTAATAAACATATTTGATCGTTGACCATGCACATGTGGCAGTGACAGAGGTTATGTGGACAAAGTGTGTGCAAGTCACGTAAATTACGCGGGTGACTACAATTATTTTGATTTAAAAAAATCAAAAATCAAAAAAAGAAATTGCAAATGAAAAAGAAAGAAAATAAGCCCCCACCCCAAATCAGTATACCATTATTCCCTAACCTCTTTATCTGTCTTTTCCCGTTTCCCCATTGTCGTCTGCCCCACACCTCCCCCTTCTTTTCTTTCTCCCCCACTCTAATCTCTCCCTGCCTCTTCCTCTTTTTGTTTCAAACTCAGGCAACAGTAGCGAAAAATAAAAAATAAAACAATGAATTTTGTCAAAAAATTTACGTCAATCCTTTCTCTTATATTAACTCCCTTTATCTTTTTTGTATCCATCTCATACTAGAAGATAGATAGAGAAAAGAGAAGGACCATCGGAAAATTGTCGATATAAGGATTATTTGGCTGGGTTCTTTCATTTTCGAATTATTCCTAATTCCAAAAATAGGGGGAAAAAAGGAGAAAAAGGGATAGACCTGGTCAACCACCGTGTTTGATGATAGTACTACGATCGAGGACTTTCATAACTCACACTTTCACCTGTCTCTATATTCTATACAAATTTAACTTTGACAAATGTTCCTTCCCCTATTGTTCTTCCTACTTCATACTTGCCTAATTTCCTTATCACCATCTTCTCCTACCAAACACGACATTTTTTATCTTCTTCTTCTTGATCCAAAATTCTTCAACTCATTATTTTTCCTTTTCTGTTTTTTCAGGAAAGCATATTGGGCTTGAGGAACAAGATTTTGGCTTTTTGGTTAGAGAGAGGAAAAAGACAAAATGTTGGTCTATTGATTGAAAGAGGGGGTTGTATTTGCGCCCTTGACGTGTTGCAATCCCATTGATCATTTGCTGACTGGATGGACACATATGTGTATGTGTAATACACGCGCGTAGGCTCAAGGGTCAGATGTGTTTATTAGATAACGAAATTATGAGTACGAGTGTTCAAATGGAAAAATCCAAAGTTCGTGTATCGACTTTCAAAAGCCCTACAAATTTAAGTGGCCAAAAACCCATTACGCCTTAAATAAACGAGGCCTGGAGTCGTGGCGGGGTGAAAAAAAAAAGAAACAAAAAACAGAAAAGAAAAAAGAATAACAAAGAAGGCTTAAATGGAAAGAATATTATTTTAGGAAAATCTCCAACTTTCTTTGCTGGATAATAGGAATGACCAAACTCTTTAGAAACATCTTGTACAGTGTACTCTCTGGTAATTAGTATTTAGTTATAATCTTTGTTAAAATTCTCTTAATTGGTAGAATTGCTAATTTTTTTTACTTTTTATTTACATACTACTTCTGGTACAAAATAAAATATATTAACGAGAAAAAAGGGGAAAAAAATGATACATAATAAAGAGAATTAAGGATCTAAAAAGAGGATGCATCGATCCTAAATTAAGTTTTACCCGTGACCTAAGAACCGAGTAAAAATAGCACGGGCTAGCCAGTTTTCGAACTAGTAATTCAAAAATAGCCAACGTTTGTCAAGTCATTGAAAAATAGCCACTATTTTGTTGCAACAGAGACCGGTCCAACACAATATACTGCAGTTCGGTGTACCTGTGTATGAACTTCCAGCATATTATGCTGGAACTTCAACAAGCAGAAAGTTCCAACATATTATACTGGACCAGTATACTTTGCTGGAACTCCATTATATTATGCTGAAGTTCCAGTATACTTATGCTGGAACTCCAGTATAATATACTGGAGTATTTTCCGGATTTTGAATAGTGTTTTCGGTCAGATTTGTCTTTACATGTTAAGTGACTAAATTTCGATTACTTTTAAAAGTATGACTATTTTTGAATGACCACTTGTAAATCTGGCTACTTTTGAATTTCTCCACGCTTTACGTAAAAGTAAGCCCTCAACTAGCTTGTGATTGGGATGTATTTCTTGTTGTTATATCTAGAAAAGAAAACACTAATAATACACAATTTGATGCTTATATGTGTAAGATCGATCATGAAATACTGTGAAGATATATTTCCAATATTCAGTCACAACACAAAAGATTGATGCATTTTATGCTTTAAAAAAAGGATTGACGCTTTGCCATTTTATTTTATCTTTTGGAGAAAACACTCAAATTTTGGACGCCCTATATTAACAAAAGCGAAATATGTACATAAGAGAGAGGATTGAAGCCTGTTCATGTGTTAAAGTTTTTATTAATTAAATAATAGATGTCGTGCCCAATAAATCAAATGAATTGTTGTAAAATTTCGAACTCAGAACCTATAAAGTTCGACTCTTGAATCCGTCCTTTCTTACGGATGGAGCTTCCGTCAGAAAAGAGGTATATGTGAGAATATGATATCACTAATTTAGTTGCGATGTTTCACAGTTGCCCAATTGTCCAGGTAGAATTACTACTATATTTACCATTTCCGATCAAGCTTATTCAACTTAAACCTGAATACATTCCTTAGGCTTCTTGGTAATAAAACACCAGCATATCTTCAACTAATTAACACCCCGTTATATTAGTATACAAATGGAGTAGACAGATTTTTTCTCATGATAACTCAACCTTCAACTTTACAAGTCGTTAGACATAGAAGGACAGGAGCAGTGCTATACTTAAAAAAAAACCTTCCCCCCCTTCAAGAATGATCCTCCAGTTGAATTCCCAATTTTAGCAGAGAACTAATCTCCATTTGAATTCCCAAATTTATCGACAAAAGTTGAGAAACTTATGTTGTCCCCCTTGGGGCTTGAAGAATAACGTGATTACAGAAACTACAGAATTTGTAGCTACTAAATTTAGTAGCGCTGATGATATATGTGAATATATGTGTGTTGTTTGATTTTGGGAATGATTATGGATTTCGACAGTTTCATCAAATATTGGATAAAAAGTTTCTACCATATTCTCCATACAGAAACTACAAGAAGTCTTCATATTGCAATGACTAAAGATGCAACGAATTTAAGTGATGAAGTCTTCAATTTATAGTCCCAAGAAGACATGCTCAATGAGAATGCAAAACGATCTTAGTTTCCCTTTTTTTATGTGTTCCGAGGTTTCAAGCAAGTCGTATTATGTTTATGGACTTGTTGGTATAGTTGGATGGGATCCCGGGTGGCTTAGGTGAGTTTCGGACCACCCGGATAAGTCCAAAATAGCAGATTTTCTGCTACTAGTTTCCTTAGCTTCTTCATGCGGAAGTTGCTTCGTGTTCGCGATAAAGGATGTGGGGCTGAAGTGTTTCTTCTCGTCGCGTTCGCGAAGGCATAGGACCTATGACCTTAACGTTCGCGACGAGAGTCACGCTTTGCGTAAAAGGGGCTATTGGGGTCAGCAGGTCGATTGCCCTTCGCGTTCGTGAAAGGCAGGTCGTATTCGCGATACATGCGTTGGCTGGCTTGCCTTCGCGATCGTGAGGACCTCATCGCGTTCGCCGAGTGGCTTTTCTGGGACTGAGTAAATTTTTTTTCCTTCGCGATCGCGAAAAAGGGATCACTGGGCAGAAGCTTAACAAAAATGTGGACTTAGGCTATTCCTTTTTCATTTTTCACTTCTCTTGGCCGACTTTGGAGCTTTTTGAGGGGGATTTTTCATCTAGCATTTTAAAGTAACTGATTCCTACCTAATACGAGTTTAATACATAGATTATGGGTGAATTTTAACATAGAAATTGTAGAAATTATGGGATTATGTTGAAAAACTTAGGGTTTTGGTAAAAATGGGATTAGACCACGAAAATAATTATGGAATTGAGTAGAAATTATATATTTGAGTTTGTAAGGTCATGGGTAACAAATATCTACAAAAAATTTCGGAATCAGGGCAAGTGAGCCCGGGGTGACTTTTAGAGACTTTCCAAATTGGGTTGGATAATTACTCTAATAGTAAAAATATGAACTTTTAAGCCTACATTGATTAGTTTGTATGTCCTTTGGCTAGTTTCGGATTGCACAGTATCAATTTGAGGCATTAGTACTGTTGAAGAGACGAGAAGTGAACTTGGAAGCGATGTAAGTCTCTTGCCTAATCTTGTAAGAGGGAATTAATCCTGTAGGTGTTTAGATTGTTATTTGCTAATAATTGTGGGTGTTACGTACACACGAATTGACGAGAGTCCGTACGTAGATAAAATCATGTTTATGTCCGGGTAGACTTAGGACTTTATCATGCAATACTTGTATTATTTGAACCCAAGTTTAATCACTTGAATTTATAATTAAAATTTGATTAGGGATTATGTTAGATCGAGCTTCGCTAACTTGCGTTTCGGTGGAATATCCGATTGTTGATAGGAAATTATGCTCCCTTATGTGCATATCATGGTGTTGTAAATGTATGTCCCATAGTTCGAAGAGTTTCTCTATTCCCCTGGATTGGGCCGAACACCTCGGATATATATATATATATATATATATAATGAGATGCATCCATGTATCTGGTCGTACGACTTCAGTAGTGTATGTACACAATTATTATAGATCGGCCATACGACTTCGGTATAATTCGTGCGTGATGTCACTAGGAGTCCGCTTAGAGTTGATATTGCCTTCATGACTTGAGATTTGACGATTACTTGATGGCTTTTATTCGTTGAAATTGGCATGTGATATTTGAGAATTTTAAATTGATATTTTGTTAAAAAATCACTTATTTAGTGCTTCTTATTTCATTATTACTGTTGTATCTCATGCCTATTTATAATTTTGGTACTTTATATATTGACTACTAGTAAGTGTCGATATTGATCTCTGGGTCAATACTTCTTCGAGGTTAGACTAGATATTTATTATGTACGCGTTATTTTACATACTCAAGCTACACTTCTGCACAAATTGTGCAGGTACTAAGGCAGGTACGCCTGGTATCTGTTTGGGATCACATCCACATTATCCGGAGGTCTAGTGGGTGAGCTGCTTTCCATGTTCTATTCTGCAGCACCCGGAATCCCCTCCTTGTTATATTTACTATTTTTGTCACGACCCGAAATTCTCACCACCGGAACCGTGATGGCGTCTAACGTTGAACCCGCTAGACAAGCCAGCGTGTTTAATCATATTTACTAAAAACCATTAATTATTAAGCGAGAACAGGTAAAAATCGGCTTTTCAGTAACTAAAAGCTTAAAAGTAAGAACAGATAAAAAGTAAATGCATAACTAAATCCATAAACTTAGCAAAAATACTCAAACTAGCCAACCCGGATCTTTGGAGTCACCATGTCACGGACTATTTATGATTAATACAGATAAAAGGTCTGAAAGAAATAATACAACTATTTTTGAAGTACTTGAAACATAAATAAAGGAAAGTGGAATAAGGAAGGGGACGCCAAGGCTTGCGGATACCTGCAGGTCTACCTCAGTGTCTCCGGTGGACTGAAGGATACTCCCTTGATCAGTGTCCACTGGGTCCGGCACCGTAATCTACACAACATAAAGAAATGCAGGTGTAGCATCAGTACAACCGACCCCATGTACTGAGTAAGTGTCGAGCCTAACCTCGGCGAAGTAGTGACGAGGCTAGGACACGATAAATAAGAAACACCTGTGCAATTCAATAATATATAACAGGAATACGGCAGGAAAATAACCAGTTAAGTGTAAAACGGGGGAGAACATGCTGGGGACAAGGGGAAACAATTTCTGAATCACGGAACGAAACACCAGTCTAAGTATCAAAAATATTACAGGAAGTAAACAATAGAACAAACAAGTACACGACATCACCCTTCGTGCTTTACTCTCATCCTCACCAAAACAAGTGCACGGCATCACCCTTCGTGCTTTTACTCTCATCCTCACCAACCAAGTAAATAAATAAATAAATAAATACACGGCATCACCCTTCGTGCTTTTACTCTCATCCTCACAATGCAATGAATAAATAAAACGGCACGACATTATCCTTCGTGCTTTTAAATATTAAATCATAACACGACATCACCCTTCGTGCTTTACACTCTTCCTCACAATGCAGCAAATAAATACACGGCATCACCCTTCGTGCTTTACACTCTTCCTCACCCAAACAATATCAAGAACAACAGTTTGGCAATGAAAAATCAATAACATGTATCATAATCATAACATCCCGGCAAAGGAACAACAGTAGAAACAAATACTGTCCCGGCAAGGGACACAACTATAACCAATCTCGCTCAAGGGTAAAACTTAACAAAATAATCCTCAACCGACAATTAATCAACAGTGTTCGCAACCAAATATTTTCAACAATTGAATAACCTCCAAAATAAAATCTACTTCATAACACAGTAAATAACGAAGAAAAACACCTATATTATAAAGACCGACTCACGGGCATGCTTGACTACAATGCATAGGTACTCGTCACCTCACCTATACATTAAACATGAGATAAACACGTAGCACATATGACTCAACACCTATTCTCTCAAGCTAAGGTTAAACCAACACCTCGATGCCACGAACACAATTCAAGCCTCAACTACCGCTTTACTCTTGATTCCACCACCAACTCGCTCGTATCTAGCCACAAGTTACTTAATTATATCAATAAATGTTAAATAAATCAATTCTAATGCATGAAAATGAGTTTTCTAAAATTTTCCAGGGGAAAAAATAAAAAATCGACCCCGGGCCCGCTCGGTCCAAACTCGAAATTCAGACCAAAACCCGATTACCCATTCACCCCCTAGCCCGGATATATAAATGGTTTTGGAATCCGACCTCAATTTGAGGTCTAAATCCCCAAAATTTCAATATTCTTAGGTTTTACCCAAAATTCCCAATTCCACCATGAAAACCTTAGATTCTAGGATGAAATCTTGTAAAACGAAGTTAAGGATTAAAGAAAATGAGTTAGAAATCACTTACTAATGTTTTGGAGAAGAAAGAGTGTTTGGAAAATAGCCTCTTATGTTTTTAGGGTTTTGAAAAATGAAAAATAGCTGAAAATCTAGTTTAAATATACCCCCGCAGGCCCCCACTGCGGATCGCACAAAAGCGACCGCGATCGCGAAGACCCTTCCACTGCGGACCGCGCAAAGGCGACCGCGGCCGCGAAAACCTTTCCACCGCGGACCGCACAAAGGTTAGCGAAGACCTTCACCGCGGACCGCACTAGTAGGTTCAGAGATCTGTACTTCTCTGAACCTGCAACAACCCTATTCTAAGCCTAAAAACATTTCGGGACCTACCCGAAACTCACCCGAGCCCTCGGAACTTCAAACCAATAAGTGCACACAATCTCGAAAACATCCTACGGATTTATTCGTGTAATCAAATCACCAAAATAATATCATAAACATCGGATTAAACCCCAAAATCAATGAAATTTCTCAAAACTCCTTTAAACTTCAAATTTTGCAATTTAGGTTCGAATCACGTCAAATGGATTCCGTTTCTCACCACACTTCACAGATAAAACATATAAATCATATCGAACCTGTACCGGGCTCCGGAACCAAGATACGGGCCCGATACCACAGGTTTCACATAGAATTTTATTTTCAAAAATCTTTATATTTTTCATAAAATATTTTTCTTTAAAAATTCATTTCTCAGACTTGGGACCTCGGAATTTGATTCCGGGCATACGCCCAAGTCCCATATTTTCCTACGGACCTCCGGAGCCGTCAAATCACGGGTCCGGGTTCGTTTACCTAAAATATTAACCAAAGTCAACTTTATTCAATTAATTCATATAAAATCATCATTTTTATCATTCTTTCACTCAACGGCTTCCCGGCTACACGCCCGGGCTGCGCACGTAAATCGGGGTGAGATATAAGGAGGTTTTCACGATCTCCAAACACATAATTATCTAAGGATACACCGGATGACCTTTTGGGTCATCACAATTTTTTCTATCTATTTTTTTCAGACAGTAATTATAGGGGTTGTGTATACTCTACTAGATTGCTCATGCACTTATGACACCGAATTTTAAAAAATTTTAGTAGATATCTATGATTTTGCCTAACATTATTACCATCTCATTTTCTTTTTTGTATTATTTATGCGTTATATCATCATAATCTTTTATATTTAGTTTCTTTATTAAATAAAAAATCATGATTTCAAAAAAATGAATAATTAATTTGATAACTCATCGTTGGCTTGTCTATCGACGATGTTCGCGCTATCACGGATTATAGCGGGTTTTGGGTCTTGACAATGTTAGAGTTCGAATTTTTTACATATAAGATTCCAGTATAATGTGCTGGAATTTCATAATATGCTGGATAGGGGTGTTCATAGTTCGGTTTAGGTCGGTTTTTTCTTAAAAAGAAACCAAACCAAGTAAGTCAGTTTTTCAAATATTAGAACCAGACCAAACCAATTATGTCGGGTTTTTATCGATTCGGTTTTTATCGGTTTTTGTCGGGTTTTCGGTTATTTATCGGGTTTTTTCTTAAATATGAGACATACACTACCAAACACTTATGACGGCGACTACATTTTCAGCGTAGCACTATCAAATCAATTGCTCTTTGAGAAATCTATCATTTACCAAGATATATTGATGATAATTGAATCAAATCGTGATGATTGATTATTTTTCTTGTACTATTTTAACATGAAATAAATTCATTTACTTAGCAAAAGAAAACTACCAATCAAACTAGAATGTAAAAGTAAAGAATTAGATGATTATATAGCAAAGAACTAGACTAAAAATACAAATGACTAATATGTACCATAAAATTTTAGAAACTTAATATATAAATATATATATATAGGTGTAATAATAAATTTAAATAGCTACTTTGATAGTCGGTTTGGTTCGTTTTTTTCGGTTATTTTTTTATTAAAACAAAAACCAAACCAAACCAATTTTGATCGGTCTTTAAAATTCAAAACCAAAACCAAACCAAACCTAAAAAGTATCGGTTTTCGATTTGGTTCGGTTTTTCGGGTTTTATGAACACCCCTAATGCTGGAGTTTTAACATAATATGCTGAAAGTTTATATGATGGAGCTCCATAATTCAGCATATTATGCTGGAACTTCTTTTGTGTTGGAGTTCCAACATAATATTCTGGAAGTTTATACGCAGGAGCTCCATAATACAACATATTATGCTGGAACTTTCCACGTTTTAACAAATAGTGGCTATTTTTTAATAACTTTACAAATGCCGGCTATTTTTCAATTACTAGTCCGAAAGCTGACAAGCTCGTGCTTTTTTCACCGGTATGTACCCATCAATCGAGTAAAATGAGGCTCTAAATGGCCTTTAGAGGGCCATCCAATGGGTCTGACCCATAAAACTCTAAGGCGTCGTTTGGTTGGGCTACAAGTTATCCCAGAATTAATTGTCTCGGTATTACTTATCCCAGTATTGGTATCCCACCTCCCATAGGAATAAAAATAACACTATAATACTGGAATAACTAATCTTGGCATTAATTATACCGCGATTTTTCCCAACCAAACGTGGAATAAACTCATCTTAAATTTAATCACGAAATTAATTATCCATTATCCTTCGTGCTAAACAAGCCCTAATCCTTTCAATTTGAATTTATATTTTCTTCTGATTTTGTTAGAGTGGGGAAAATGATGATCATTATTACACTCAAGTTGACGAAAGCTCTCATTTTTAATAGTTTCAAAATTAAAATAAATTAAACATAAATAATGTTATAAATAGTATTTTATTTATGGTGAATGTCTATATTTTAGAGAGATTTTAGGGTTTGTTACTGGTGGCTAAGTCACTTTTTCCCTATAAATAGAGGGTTCTATTCCATTGTAATTGATTCCAAATCAATAAGATTTCTCTCTATACTTTTCTCTACAATATTCTTTTCTTCTTTTATTGTTTTATAACACGTTATCAACACGAGTCCCTAACCAATTGGGTAGAAACTTGGGGATTGAGCATAATGATCGTCAATTGTTCCATGAACTTCCTTCGTGATTAAATTCTAGATTAAGGTAAGTATTTTACTTTATTTTTCTCTTTTAAAATTTTTAAAATTCTATAATTTGATTTTAAATACAAGCAAAGACATTAAAATTTGATTATAGCTCTAATAGAGTTTGCAAGAAATTATAACCACCCGAAGTGGTAAAATTTCTATGCCTTGTCATGATCAACTTCATGTATGATTGAGGGCAAAGAAGTGGAAACATGTCCCATTGAATTTGCTTCATTCTCATTTCCCTTAAGAGAATGTGATAGCAATATGTGATAAGTCTGAAAGTAGACAAAATTATTACCGTGAATGTATCAATATATGTGGACATGGAAACAGACGAAATTATAATCATCATCATTGTGATAATGAGAATAATAAGGATCCTCAAAATAATCCTTCACTCTTTGAAAGTAATATTTTTTATCGATTTGACATGAGATTTTGTAAAGCACATATAGATGATTATGGTCCATTTATGACGTGAATGTGACAACATCTGATTTTTGAATACATATTCATTCATGGAAGAATATGTAAGTGATAGTGGTAGTGAATATACCACACTCACCTCTAAAGGAGGTTTGAGATGAAATAAGAAAATAATTTCATTATTATGGCATGAATGATCATTGATCACGTACCTATTGTGATTATGCCAAAATATTATGGCAATGTGATTATTACAGGGCAAAAGTAATAGAAGTAACATATCTATGATTGTCACGACCCAAATTCCCAACCTTAGGGATCGTGATGGCGCCTAACACCACACTTGCTAGGCAAGCCAATGTTAGAATTCGATTAACTACTTTGCAATAATTATCCATTTAGACATAATAAAATAATCTAAAGTAAACAGAATCTATTGGTTTTCGATGAATAATTCCAAAAATGAAATAATAAACAATTAAATAAACGAACCACGAACTAATTATATAAATAACTCTAAGACTACCCCATGGTCTGGTGTCACAATTCACGAACTACTAAAGAATACTACAAATAATGGGCTGAAAGAAATAATATAACTATTTTGAAAAATATAAAAACAGTCTCTACGAACTAAGAGAAGACTCTCGGGATCTGCGAACGCCGGAAGATATACCTCGTGTCTCTGGGGAAAAAAAATAGCTACTCTAAATATCACTACTGTTGGCCGGTACCTGGATCTGCACAAAAGAGTGCAGAGTGTAGTATACCGACCCCATGTACTAAGTAAGTGCCGAGCCTAACCTCGACGAAGTGGTGACGAGGCTACGGCGGGGCATTAACAACAAATAACTTGTGACAATAATATATACAATAACGCAATAAAATAATTCTACACGAACAAGAAAAATATAACTGAGACAATAACTATAAAGCAAGAAGGAAATCTAACAAATAATTAAGTACTGCAGCAACAATGAAATAACTCAACCGCCTTTTTCAGGTCTCAACTATAACCAATACTCAAGTAAATCTCCAAGTTTCCAAACTTTACTTTAAAATAATCACATGTACGAAATATAAGAAAAACTGTAGAGTAAAACAAGAATTTTTAAATTATTTAAATTTTAAAAATCAGTAAAATATCATTATTCCTCATTTTCACTGTCTTGTTGCGGCGTGCAACCCGATCCCACTTATTCACAATATCACAATCAAT
>ML261260.1:490-44036 GCA_005239495.1 Nicotiana undulata
GTGGCATGCGTAGCTTGGTTGAGTTAGAAGGATTCAGTCCCGGCGGTTTGGTGTTGTACAAGTCTTATTCAGGAGTTCTTGATGGTTTCTACCACGGTTGGAGATGTATATTTCTACCGGCGGGAGGGCCATGTGATGTATATTGATTTGCTTCTAGATGGGATCAAATGGAAAGTTCTTGGCTAGTTGAGTACATAGTTGTGTGTGGCTAGGAAGGGAGCATGAGGTTCTCCTATTTATCATAGGATTGCATGGCGTATGTAGTATTTTGTGTATAGTGGAGAGTGCCTATGTGAGGTCACAGTTCAGTTCTGGAAGGAAGGTCAAAACTGGCAGTTCAGATGATTGGGTAAATGATATCACTAATTGGTGTGACTGGATGGGGGTATACTATAATAAGGGACAAGGTGCTTAAGACAATGTGCTTGAATAAGGATGCTTCATTAGTATTGGGACGCTTTCTTGTTGGATCGACTGTTGATATTCGAGTTTTCTTGGGGGCACAGAATAATTATAGGGGTATCCCTCGTGGAGTGATTGAGTATTGAGACATGTTATATATTCGGGTGGTGCAGTTGGGATCAGATATGGTAACTTTGTGCGCTTCATGGACTTTGAGACTAAGAGTTCTAATAAACAGATTATTTTGTGGTTGTAAACTATGAGGATGCGAGCAAAGTTAGTCAGGTGTTAGTATATGCCATGACTCAGCCACTATGAACTTTCAGAGAGAAATAGTACTTAGAGTTATTGGTAGGCCAGTATGGGTGTGTGTTCTGCACCGAGTCGGGATTGTTGACCCCAAATTGCTATTGTTGAGGGATGTACCATTTGATTGTCACTGAGCTTATTCGTGTTTCGGAGTGGTCTATGAGTTACCTTTCGGTGTTTCGAGGAGTTGTGATTGTTGGTTATATATGTGCACAGGGTGTAGTTCCATCGGGGCTTTATAGCGAGATTTGAGTAAGGTAAGTAATTGGGTGTTGCATGGTTGAGACATGTTGGTTATGTTCTTTCTGATTCGGGTGGCATGGAATCGTCCGATTTCCCCATGGTTATGGCAATGCTTTTGAGTAATTGACGTCGAATTTCGCATGGTTATTGATTTTAATCAAGGTGGCTTGGAGTATGTCATATGGTCCAGTGGTTGGAAGGGATCACGCTTTGCAGCTCAGTTAGGTTGAGGTATGATCCTTGGTGTCGGATTTGTGTGATATGGTTTCACGATGCGTATTAGGCTTTTAGCATGATGTGGTAATGGTAAGTGTTAGTGGCAGGATAGTCCTCTCGTGTGAGTCTTTTTATTTAATGAATTGAGCTCTTGGTATGTGGTTGTTGAGTGCACAAATTTTGGCACTGGCTAGCATTGATACTGATCGGACGAATGGTTGCTGGTTTGTACGTGTTTCTTTCATCATCGGCAGTATATGGAAGTATTATAGTGAGGCATGGTTTGATAAGAGGGTATGTACCGGTATTGAGTTGTTGAACAACTATTGTGGTTAGGAGTAATCGCTATGAGTGGTTGAGCCACGCGGTATATTATGTGATTTCATCTTGGGTTACGGATATGGTTTGATACAGCGTGTTCAGACTATTTCAGCTTATAGTCGCGGAAATTTGAACTTGTAAGTTATTTAAGAAGTGGAAACTTGGTTTTAAGGTTTATGGGTCAGGATTTGATAATGAAATTTCAGCTATGTTGTGTTATCAGACCTAGATGGGGTAGGGTGATGTGGGATCACCTCTGAATATGTGCATGGAAGGTTACACTGCAATTTTTGGTGGTGTTGGAACATCTCTAGGCACGTTCGAGGACGAACGTTTGTTTAAGAGGGGGAGAATGTAACGACCGGGTCTGTCATTACGTAGAACCTGCATTATAATTGTTGTTATTGACTTGTTATAGAATGATTATACTATATTTGATGTATTAGAGTTGGTAGGCTTGAAATCGAATGGTTGTAGCGAGAGTTCAGTAGTTTAGCCTTAAAATGGGAAAAAGTCAACTGAGAGTTGACTTATTGGTAAATGACCTCGGAATGCGGATTTTATGGCTCGGATAGCTTCGTTAGGTGATTTGGGACTTATGAGTGTGTTCAGAATAATTTTGTGATGTCCGGAGTAGAATTAGGCTTGAATTGGCGAAAGTTAATTTTTGGCGATTCCAGTCGGCAGTGGAAAATAGGCTATCGTGGTCGGAATAGAATTCCGACAGTTGGAACAGGTTCGTAATGTCATTTTGGATATGTCTGCAAAATTTCAGGTCAATCGGAGTTGTTTTGGATGGTTTCGTCATCGTTGGAGGATTTTAGAAATTTCAAAGTTCTTAGGCTTGAATTCGACGTAGATCTGGTGTTTTGGTGTTATTTTGGGTGTTCTGAAGGTTCGACTAAATTCGAGTTATGTAATGGGACTTGTTAGAATGTTCGTGTGGGGTCCCAAGGAGCTCGGGTGAGTTTTGGATATGTTTGGGCTGCGTTGTGCTCGTTTTCCTTATGCTTCGGCGTCGTTTCTTCAAGCATAAATGATATTATATTGAACAAATGAGCTCTGATTACTGCTTTGAATGAAGTATTAAATATGTATTGTAATTACGGACCCGTAGCAAGGTTGCAAGATCTTTCAGGTTAATGACGAAATTGCCCCTGACGGCGTATTAAAAACCTGCACTATTTGCAAATCTTAAAACCTACATATCTCCTTCATCATAAGGTCAAATTGAGTGATTCAAAAGCGTAAATTGATTAGAATTTCACAAATCCATTGGGAGCAGTAAAACGCGTGAACAATATATATATAACGAGCAGTCCGAGTTTTCTTCCAATATTTGAACGGGAAGAAGCTTTTGAGGCGATTTGTAAGAGAGAAAATCATTGTTCTTCATTGAGGTAAGGATTTTGGACCCTAAAACTCGATTTTATGTGATTAAGGATCAAAATATCAGTGTTTAATTCATGAAAATCAGTAGAAAAATTGGGTTTTAGGGCTTGAGATTAAGAGACCTTTAGGGGTCGATTTGAGGGGTCAAACAAAATGTGATTTTGGTGTTCTGTATATGCACGGACTCATGAGAGAACGAAGAACACCTTTGTATAAAAATTTCTGAGTTTCGGGACGCGGGCCCGGGGGTCGGGTTTATACCAGGTTCGGATTTTTGGGCTAAGTTCGATATTTTTCAATTGAAAATTGTTCCTTAAGCATATATTGATGATAAAAATCTGAACTTGGTAGATTTGGAGCCTTCGGAGGTTGATTCGAGAGGCAAGCGCATTGCGGAAAAATTCCGGGCTAGTTTTGAGGTAAGTAATGTCTTTAAATCCTGTCCTGAGGGTATAAAACCCCGGACTATGCACCCTTTCACGGGTTTTAAAATAAAAAGGTTGGAACTTTGGAGATATTTTCCGTAAATAGGCGACTATTGAGTTGCTAAACCGACTTTTAAGCCTATGCTTAATTAGTATTATTTTATCTTGATATGATTTGGGTTGTAAGCCATGTTTGGGGCCTAGTGCCGATCTGTATACCCCTTGCGGGATGTGTTTACTATAATTTCCTCACTGGTATGTTATGATTTTTCACTCAGTATTTTATGTGATATTGTTTTGACACTCGGAGTATTTTGATACTACTTCTTGAAAATGAAACACTATTTTTGGGTCGAGAACACGGTATATTTATGGCCTGAAAGGCAAATTGAGAGTGTCTGACTGAGTGAGGTTGCTGGCCTATATTGAGAGGATGTTATGATATGAGTGAGGCTGCTAGCCTACATTGTGAGGATGATATGATATGAGTGAGGATGCGGGTCTATATTGTGTGTGATTTATGCCATGTTGTGGCTTATTATAGCGCTTGGACTGTAGGAGCCCCTCCGGAGTCTGTAACACACCCACAGTGAGCGCCGGTACCGATTGGGTGATGTCTGATGGGCAGAGTGATTGTGAGGTTGCCTGATGAGCAGAGTAATTGTGAGGATTCCTGATGGGCAGAGTGATTGTGAGGATGCCTGATGGGCAGAGTGATTGTGAGGATGCCTGATGGGCAGAGTGATTGTGAGGTTGCCTGATGGGCAGAGTGATGGTGAGGTTGCCTGATGGGATAATACTGAAAGATATTGTGATGAGAAATGATTATGGCCCGAGGGGCAGTTTTATGAATATTTTTACTGAGTTTTCGAACTATGATTTACTTCGTTTTCAAACTGGTTTTTACTGAGATATACTGATATTGTACTTGTTTTCAAAGGATTTCTGGAAACTGATTTCGAACTTATTATTTGATGAATACTACATGGTGATTTGGTGTTTTACTGGTTTTGTGGAATGGTGTATGTGTATTGTGTGTTTTATATTACTCGGATTGTGATTTATTTTCATTACTAATGAGTTGGCGTACTCAAAAGACTCCCTGTGCCTCTATGCACAGATTCAGGTGACGGTTCGGAGTAGTAGCTGTCTCAGTTCGTTAGCAGTTGTTTACGGGATTTCGAGGTAGTTGTACAGCGTCGACAGCTTCTCCACTTCCCTTCCTTATTATGTTTTTAGCATTTGACTCAGAGACACATATTATAGTTTTAGAAGAGTTAGATTTATTTCCATAGATGCTCATGGCTATTGACTCCAGTTCTTGGGAGGTTGTTTAGAATATTATGGGGACGCTAAGACTTAATTATATTATTTGTGCTATGGTTGCATGCTTATTATTAAATTGTGAACTGTTATAATTGAATAAACGCGTAGTAAGATGATGGTTGGCTAGCCTAGTACCATGATAGGCGCCATCACGGCCTATTAGGATTTGGGGTCGTGACACTACTGAAGAACTCAAAGTTGTTCCACTGCTCGAGCATGAGCCTGAGAAAAAAGTACATATAGGCGCAAGGCTAAGCCCAACCAGAAGAGGTAAGTTAGTTGAGTACTTAAAATCTAACGCAGATTGTTTTGCTTGGTCCCATTCAGATATGACAGGTATACCCCCAGAAGTGATGACTCATAAACTAAATGAAGACCCATCCTTCGTGCCTGTCAAAAAAAAAAAAACAGGGACCATTCAAGAATCAAGTGATCGATGAAGAGGTATAGAAACTCTTGAAAATCGGTTCAATACGTGAGGTAAAATATCCTAATTGGTTAGCTAACACTGTAGTGTACCTAAAAGAATGATAAATGGAGAGTATGTGTAGATTATACAGATTTGAATAAAGCATGCCCAAAAGACTCATTTCCGTTACCACACATAGATCAAATGATTTATGCCACTGCAGGTCATGAATTATTGAGCTTTCTAGATGCGTATTTTGGTTATAATCAGATAACAATGGATCCCTCGGATGAGGAAAAAACTTCCTTTATTACGAACAGGGGGACTTATTGTTATAAAGTCATGCCTTTTGGCCTGAAAAATGCGGGAGCCACGTATCAAAGACTAGTGACCAAGATGTTCTAGAAACATCTGGGGAAAACAATGGAGGTGTACATTGATGACATGTTGGTGAAATCAGCACACGCAGAAGAATACTTCCAGCATCTTTCAATTACTTTCGAAATCCTCTGCATGTATAACATGAAATTAAATCCAGAAAAATGTGCCTTTGGCGTCGAATCAGGTAAATTTGTTGGTTTTCTTGTATCAAATAGAGGTATTGAAGTAAATTCAGCTCAAATTAAAGTTATTGAAGAAATATCTGATATACTTACGAGCAATAAAGAAGTTCAAATATTAACATGTAGGATTGCAGCCTTAGGAAGATTCATCTCCAGGTCTTCGGAGAAGAGTTTTAAATTCTTCTTAGTTCTAAAAAAGCAGAATCAGTTCGAATGGACTAAAGAATGCCAACAGGTTCTCTAAGAGCCTATCTATCAAATCCCCCGCTGATGTCTAAACCAAAGGAAGGGGAGAGGCTATATGTCTATCTTGTCGCTGCAGAAATTGTTGTAAGAGCAGTATTGGTAAGAGAGGACAAAGGTAAACAATATCCTATTTATTACGTAAGTAAATCTTTATTAGATGCTGAAACTAGATATCCTCATCTAGAAAAATTATCCTTGGCTCTAATTATGGCAGCTAGAAAGCTAAGACCATACTTTCAATGTCACCCAATTACTGTCGTAACTTCATGTACACTGAGAAATATTTTTCATAAACAAGAACTATTAGGAAGACTAGCTAAATGGGAAATAGAATTAAGCGAGCACGACATAATTTACCAGCCTAGGATTGCAATAAAGTCTCAAATTTTAGCTGATTTTGTCGCTGATTTTAATACTAGCATAATCCCTGAAGTGGAAAAAGAGTTGAAAAAATTCAATGGGGCTAATCCAGGAATATGTACCCTGTTCACTGATGGCTCTTCTAATGTAAAAGGATCCGGTTTGTGAATTGTTTTAATATCACCTACGGGTTAAAAGATAAGACAAGATATTAAATGTTATCACATAACTAACAATGAAGCAGAGTACGAAGCTGTCATTGCAGGCTTGAATTAGCATGAGAACTCTAAATTGAGCAGATTGTGATAAAAATGACTCTCAACTAGTGGTAAACCAGATGCAGGGTACTTATACTGCTAGAGAGGCTTGAATGCATCAATATTTGGAAAAGGCACGAGACCTAGTAAGACAATTCCAGTCATGGAAGATTGTACAAATACTCAGGGAGGAAAATGCAGAAGCGGATGCATTGGCTAATCTCGCAGCAGTTCCCGACGTAACGAATAAAGATAATGCTATTGTGATACACTTATTTCATTCAGCAATTGACCAGGATAAAAATGAGGTAACATTTAATAATTTAACCTAGGATTGGAGAAACGAAATTGTAAATTTTTTGCAGAATGGTACCGTGCCTGAAGATAAAAAAGAAGCTCAAGCACTTCGCCAAAAAGCAGCACGATACTTCCTAGTTCGTGATACTATATACCGCAAAATGTTTGGAGGTCCCCTATAAAGGTGCCTTGGACCCAATTAAATAGAGTATGCAACAAAAGAAGTGCACGAAGGACACTGTGGAAACCACGCGGGAGCAATGTCCTTAGTCAAAACCCTGATCAGAGTAGGGTACTATTGGCCTAAAATGGAAGAAGACACTGAGAATTTCGTAGCTAAGTGCGACAACTGCCAACGATAAGCTAACAATATGCATCGACCAACAGAATTACTCCACCAGTTGTGTCACCTTGGTCATTCATGAAATGGGGAATGGATATAGTAGGACCTCTTCCCCCCAGCTAAAGGAAAGGTACTTCTTTTACTTGTATTAACAGATTATTTCTCAAAATGGGTGGAGGCAGATTCTGTTAAACAGGTGCGAGAAAAAGAAGTGAAAATCTTTATATGACAACACATAATATGTCGTTTTGGTGTACCATACGAAATCGTATGTGACAATGTCCCACAATTCATAGGCTCACAAATCACAGAATTCTTCCAAAGTTGGCAAATCAAACGAATCACTTCGTCACCGTATCACCACGTGGCTAACGGGCAAGTCGAGTCAACGAACAAAATCATTGTCAACAATTTGAATAAACGGTTGGAAAAAGCTAAGGGAAATTGGCCTGAAGAGCTACCGGCAGTATTATGGGCTTACAGAACTACTGCAAAATGAGAAACTCCATTATGGCCTATCATCAAAATGAGAAAATCCATTCGCTCTTATTTATGGTTCAGAAGCTTTAATACCAGTGGAAATTGGCGAGCCAAGCACGAGATTCATTATAGCAACAGAGGAAACAAATAACGACGAGTTGAGAACAAATCAAGATTTACTCGAGCAAAGGAGAGAAGCTGCATTAATATGCATGGCAGCTCAAAAATAATTTATAGAGCGGTATTACAACAGAAAAATTTACCTCAGATATTTTAAAATTGGGGACTTCGTCCTTAAAATGGTCTTCCAATCAACAAAGGAAGCTGGTGCAGAAAAACTAAATCCAAATTGGGAAGGACCCTACAAAGTCCGTGGCATTGCTGAAAAAGGCGCTTATGAGCTGGAGACTATGGATGGCAGAATTTTACCAACAAGTTGGAATGATATTCATTTGATGAAGTATTACTTATAAGGAAAAGGAATACCCACGGTCAGGTATCAGTACGTTCGATTTCATTTTAGTACAGTTAAAAGTATACTTACCATTTTAGATGATAGGCAAAACGCTAACCCATCACCAGATGATGATATTAGACCTGCATAGACATGAGGAAGTAACTGAATTCCCGGTCTAGGGTTACAACTTTCTGATGGACGTTTTAAAGAATTAAGCAGTCATCATCTAAACTATATACCTTCGAGTCTCGTATGTTTTTCCTTTTTAGGAAAAGGACCACAAGAAAGGAATAGTCAAGTGCTCGAGATTTCATTCTTCAAAGCTCAAATACTTGGGGGACTACAGTATGGAAGGCAAAGTAAAAGCAAAGAAGACTATCAAAAAAGTCAAAGCTCAAGCCCGAAGATCCATTTTCCTAACAAGTCAAGCGTTATGAGCAAAATCATAGAGCCAAAGAGAAAAACACAAATCCTGATGCAGAAACCTACAAAAAACATATTCGTAAATATAAACGAATGTTTAGGTTAAAGGTAGAATATTAGTTACGGGTAAAAATTCATACCCTTGTATTTGTTCAAAAACTGTTGTAGATAAAAACAATTACGGGTACAAATTCATACCCTCGTATTTATTCCAAATATGTTTTAAGCAAAACAGTTACAAAAGAGTTATAGACGACACTCATACATATGTAAAATGTTACGATAGTTTAAACAATACAAAGACTTTCTTCAAAACATTGTTCAGCAAAACATGTGAAATTCCTATCTCTCTTTTGTACATTTAAACCATTATGAAGTTCAGACGTCTTCTTCATTAAGTGTCGATCATAAAAGGGCCCTCTTTTATAAATCGTGCTTATTTCAAAAGGGTACGAAATATCAAAGCATTTTTCAAATGCAAAGTTAAAAACTAAGGGGTAAAACAAAAATCCTAACAAAAAACATGCAAAGACTTAAGAGTAAAACAGAAACTCGAGAAATCATAAGTCATGCTAATATTAATATTAATATTATGGAAAAAAATTAAGTACTAACTTAGTTTAAAGTCAGATTTGTTTATACAAAGGTTGCCCCTAAGTTGTCAGTTGGGGACTTACAAGAACCAAACTTTACCCCCGACGAAAGACAGGGTTCAACACACTTTTTCACTAGATGGGGGGGTTATCTTCGTTGGCAGAAGGAGCGGCTTGAGATGGCGAGGCTTGAACACTAGCTTCATCAGGGACCTTAACTTCAGGAAATGAGAAATTTTGACTCTGCCGAGACTTCTCAATCGTCTCTTTGGTCTTGGCAATTTCAGCTTCCAAGTCAAAATTATCTTGGCCCATTTTTGTCAATGTGTCAAGTAGGGAATCCAAATAAGCCCAATTAACATCAACAACTGCTTTGTCCTCAAGAGCCTCGTAGTCTTTCTCTCGTTGTTCAATATCGACTCTTAACTTCTCTCTCTCAGCCACGGCAGCATCATGAGAAGCCTACAAAGGGGCAAGGGATCTTTCCAGAAACTGAATCTTATCTGAAGATTTACAGAGGTCTTCTTGGGTCTAAGTAAGCGATTGCACAAGTTCACCAGCGTAAGCCTCCTTTTGATCCAACAAAGCCTTCAGGCTCCTTATCTCTTCAGTGGCATGAGAAAGCTACTCCGCAAAGGAACACTCCAAGATACTTTTATCCTTACTTGTCTGGTTGAATGTTGCCTTCTCTATGGCCAGTTCCGCTACAATAACTCTGATTCGCTACTCCAAGGTATATTTCTCCTCCTTCATTGCCTTCATATCAAGCTGCAAACTCTCGAACTGCTCCTTCCAATTGTCAGCCTCAGTATGATAGTCATTAGCTAGTTTCTCCATTTGAACGATTCTTTTCTTTAATTCTGTGCCAATAAGATTTATCTGCATAAAAGGATAAGTTAGATACGGTAAAGGATATGAAAAGAAGGAGGAATGGTTTATAATCCACCTTTAGGGATGAGTGCACAATCTCGTTCATCCAAGTTAAGGATTTATGACTCTCCAGCTTAGACTTCTCCACCGGGCCTATTAGGGGTTTTGACCATACATCCGATTGGCCTGATTTATTCAAAAGGCTGCCTCCCGCATGAACCTCTATCATTACTTGCTTCATCGCCCCCTACTATAAGAACCTACTTCGACAACAGAAGGCACGGAAGTAGGGGCGGATGAAGGAGCTACATATGGAATAGGCTGAGAAGCAGAAACAACAACAAGAGCAGTAAATAAAAGTTCCGCAGGAGGAGACGGAGGGAAAATAGCAAGAGGTGTTTCTTCTTAAACTGAACCAAAGCCTTGCTGGAACAGTTTATCAATTGACTCATGAACATGAGAGGGAGTTGCATCTTCAGGAGCGGAAAGCTCTAATTCAGGTACGGGAGGATCAACCATGGGGACAGATTCATCGTCAGAGACTACCCTCCTTCTTTTCGACCTATGAATCAACGAACCTTCCTCCTGTTCTTCTTCATCCTCCAAGGTCTGGGACCCACTTGCCTTCCTTTTTGACGAAGAAGAGCCAACGATGATTTGTTGTGTTACTCCTGTACTTTAATATTAGGATAAGTCGTAGTAACTCATATGAGCTCGAAGGGATTAAGACCATTCATGATATTATAGAGGATTCGTGACTATATTATTATAGGGCCCCGTAAGTTTGCAACCTTGATACCGTCATATACATTTGATATGATATTTTGAGTGGAATATTTTTATATAAAGTTTGAAAATTAAAATTTTATATAGTTATTAATATTACTACTTTCGAATATGCTTTAAATTTTACACATATATAATATGAGAAAGTTTATGAGATTTTCTTTTTTATAAAGATAGAAATTATTTTCTCACAAGAAAAATAGGTTATCTTTTACCATTTTAAGAATTAAGCGTACGAAAATTTGTACTCTTTATATGAGATTAGGGAGAATTATGTGATACGTGTTCATACGCCTTTTTTCTACTTATGTGCTCAAGATATGCTTTAATTATTTGGTTACTATATACACTAGTCTTTCTGTAGGAGATGATAAAGAAGACCCGCTATTTATTTATTTTTACATGAAAATATCATAATTGGCATTTGAGTAGTACATTGGCTTCTTTATTATAGTTCATATCTTATTATGGGTCTATTTTTTAGCTTTAAACTAAACGCAAAACTTTCTTTTATTAAAATAATATTTACCAGCCTTTTATTAGTTATTTCTATTTCCAAACACTTAAGGAGTTTTATGTTCAATCTCATCATTAGTTTTTGTTGGTTCTTATTACGTGATAGGCTATTGTCAAGTAGACTAATATTTCTCTTTTGTTTAAATTTTTTTAGTATACAATATATTCGATAATTATTATTTTTACTCTAGTTGATTCTTAGTAAAAAATTTACCCATTCCTCTTACTTCCTATGCAGATAGCTATTTAGTTTATTTAACATGAATGTTTTAAATAATAGGTATGTATTTATTTTATATGGTATCACATGACCACAATAGTAAACTATATTATAGTAAGATGTATAAAGTGTATTTAAAAATAATAAGTAGAATTTTAAGTAATTTGAAGCAATTCTTAGTTATGCGGGTAATTGATTAATTACCGGTAACGGGAAATTATCGGATAAAGATTAAACTTTTTCAACCCCATCCCACGTGGCAGCAAGCCACTAACCAAACATATGACTCTCAAGTCATATTAGATTAGGTGTTCAAAGTCCTTTTCCTATGAATATTTAATGAATTTATAGCATAAAGCATATACATACATTCACATCGTTATAGGTGGATATACATCTGAAGCTTAGAGATATTTCATGTCTCATTTTAGCCTTGTGGTGTGAATGAGTCTTTCCATTCCATTCCTTCAGTTGGTTTTTATTTTTTTGGTTATTATTTTCTTCTTGATTCCATTCTCCACCAAATAGCTTTGAATGTTAAAAGATGAAGGGAGATGTTCCAAACTTCCAATGTTCTGGTTCAAATAAGAAAATCTCTAGCCACATGAAGCATGTTCAGTAATGTATGATTCTCAACCCTTGACACAGGAGCAAGCCTTGTAGGAGTATGCTTTATGCAAAGCTACATCAGAGTTACGTTATGCTAATGAAGCAAAATGTCTTAACCTGACTTTCCCTGTCCGTTCTTGACTTCCAATTAGCAGTTTGGCAAGTTTAAGGAAACATAGAATAACCTCGTCGAGCAAGGGTCTTTTAATTTCATTTGAGGGACAGATGTTGAGCTTTCTTGATATTTAGGGAATAAGCTGAATTTGGAATGTAGGTGTTTAATGCAGGGTTGTTGGATTAATGATTTTCTCTATTTAAGAATGGATGGTTCTGAATAGTGAGGGTTTAGAAAGAGGTGTATAAATTTGACATTGTTGGTCAGTGAATGGTTAATGGTGTAATATTGACAATGATAGTCGGTTATGGCATGTCTTTAAGTGAGTAGTTGAATATGGATCTCTTAGTTATTATTGTTGCGGAGGTGGGTTCAGAACTGATTTAAAAGCATAGTTTAATGTTGTGACGTGGTTTGAGCTTGTTAGAAGGATTGCAAAAGAGTCGGCTCGAGGTATGTTAAGGCTATCCCTTCTTCTTTTTTTTGGATGATCCAATTAATACAATGAACGATCTTCCAAAGATACTCTACTCTTAGAAGCTAGCAATACTTACATTGTTTCCCTTCGTGTGGAACAATTGATCTTGAGGTTGTTTCTATTATTATTATGTTATCAATGTTGTTGGTACTTCCTGGTTCTTATAAGATTCTTGATGAGGAGTTAGTCCTAATAACGTATACGGAGAATATCGACCTTACGTCACTTCGAAAAGTTCAGAATATGATTCCATTGAGTCCTGCATGCATTGTATATATACGTATTTATTTTACTCTACCGAGTTGCGCTATAGTCGGCCGGGTATGGCACCTGCTGTGCAACCACTGATCAGTTGGGTTTACCGAGTCCTCTTTGAGGCCGGGTATGATATGATGATGATGATGCCCATAGAGGCGGATTTTTTAAAAGATTATGTATATATGTGTATCATGCATTTCATGTTACTGTCTCTTAGAAGCACTCAAATGCTACAGGTTGTATCTCCTACATCTCTCTTACATTGTTGTTCTTATTTATGCTTTTCCACCTTACATACTCAGTACATTATTCGTACTGTCGTCCTTTTGTTGGGGACACTGCATTCATGCTTGCAGGTATAGATCACCCGTTTGACGAGCCCTCATAGTAGACGAGATTGGCAATCAGTGAAGGATCGGTAAGACTCCACTTCATTCGGAGTGCAGCCGAGTCTATGAGTCATCGTGTCAGAGTTTTGATACAGACTGATGGGTAGGCCGGCACCCTATCCCGTTTGTGGTCAAATAATCTTAGAGGCTTTGTAGACATATGTTTATTATGTACAGTATGTCAAAGGCCTTGACGGCCCATATGTATTCGTGTTTTATGAACAAGGGTTCATTGATATAACATTTGCCCACTTACAATTGAATATTACGAGTTCTGGCCATGTTGGCCCATGATAGTTACAAAAGGAATGAATGAGTTGCAGAGTGGTTCGCTCGGGCCAGTGCGGAACTGGGTGCCCGCCATGCCTCCCTAGGTTCGGGGCGTGCCAAAGTGGTATCAGTGCGGGTCGTGTCCTAGGAGGTATACAAAGCCGTGCCTAATAGAGTCTCATTTATGGGTGTGTTGCGCGCCATATTTATAATTGAGAGGCTATAGGGCATTTAGGAATGTTACCCTTCTTTTGTTTCTAGATCGTACCATAGAGCTAAGCCGTAAGAAGTCAGTATAAAGTTTCCACCAAATTTGGTATTCACCAGAGGTGCTATGACATTAGAGCTTTAAGGCGTAATTTCCATTTATGTTGAAGGGAGGTTATGAAAGAAACAGAAGGTACGATACGATATTGAAAAGTAAGTAAGGTAAGGTAAAGCTGAAGAAGATATGAATACTCAAGTACAAAAGGTTGTGAATAGTCGAGACTTCAGATATAGTTTGGGTTTTAGTTTAGTTTACAGGGGAAACCCTAGTGAAAAGTTTGTAAATCTCTAAAAATTAACATTCGAGGACGAATGTTTTAAAGGGGGGAAAGATGTTACATCCCGTACTTTAATATTAGGATAACTCGTAGTAACCCATATGAGCTCGAAGGGATTAAGATCATTCATGAGATTATAGAGGATTCGTGACTATGTATTATAGGGCCCCGTAAGTTTGCAACCTTGATACCGTCATATACATCTGATATGATATTTTGAGTGGAATATTTTTATATAAAGTTTGAAAATTACGATTTTATATAGTTATTAATATTACTACTTTCGAATATGCTTTAAATTTTACACATATATAATATAAGAAAGTTTATGAGATTTTCTTTTTTATAAAGATAGAAATTATTTTCTCACAAGCAAAAGAGGTTATCTTTTACCATTTTAAGAATTAAGCGTACGAAAATTTGTACTCTTTATATGAGATTAGGGAGAATTATGTGATACGTGTTCATACGCCTTTTTTTCTACTTATGTGCTCAAGATATGCTTTAATTATTTGGTTACTATATACACTAGTCTTTCTGTAGGAGATGATAAAGAAGACCCGCTATTTATTTTCTTTTACATGAAAATGTCATAATTGGCATTTGAGTAGTACATTGGCTTCTTTATTATAGTTCATATCTTATTATGGGTCTATTTTTTAGCTTTAAACTAAAGGCAAAATTTTCTTTTATTAAAATAATATTTACCAGCCTTTTATTAGTTATTTCTATTTCCAAACACTTAAGGAGTTTTATGTTCAATCTCATCATTAGTTTTTGTTGGTTCTTATTACGTGATAGGCTATTGTCAAGTAGACTAATATTTCTCTTTTGTTTAAATTTTTTTAGTATACAATATATTCGATAATTATTATTTTTACTCTAGTTGATTCTTAGTAAAAAATTTACCCATTCCTCTTACTTCCTATGCAGATAGCTATTTAGTTTATTTAACATGGATGTTCTAAATAATAGGTATGTATATGGTATCACATAACCATGATAGTAAACTATATTATAGTAAGATGTATAAAGTAGATTTAAAAATAATAAGTAGAATTTTAAGTAATTTGAAGCAATTCTTAATTATGCGGGTAATTGATTAATTACCGGGTAACGGGACATTATCGGATAAAGATTAAACTTTTTCCACCCATCCCACGTGGCAGCAAGCCACTAACCAAACATATGACTCTTAAGTCATATTAGATTAGGTGTTCAAAGTCCTTTTCCTATGAATATTTAATGAATTTATAGCATAAAACCTATACATACATTCACATCGTTATAGGTGGATATACATCTGAAACTTAGAGATATTTCATGTCTCATTTTATTCTTGTGGTGTGAATGAGTCATCCCATTCCATTCATTCAGTTGGTTTTTCTTTTTTTGGTTATTATTTTCTTCTTGATTCCATTCTCCACCAAATAGCTTTGAATGTTAAAAGACGAAGGGAAATGTTCCAAACATCCAATGTTTTGGTGATTCAAATAAGAAAATCTCTAGCCACATGAATCATGTTCAGTAATGTATGATTCTCAACCCTTGACACAGGAGCAAGCCTTGTAGGAGTATGCTTTATGCAAAGCTACATCAGAGTTTCGTTATTCTAACGAAGCAAAATGTCTTAACCTGACTTTCGATGTCCGTTCTTGAATTCCAATTAGCAGTTTTGGAAAGCTTAAGGAAACATAGAGTAAACTCGTCGAGCAAGAGTCTTTTAATTTCATTTGAGGGGCAGATGTTGAGCTTTCTTGATATTTAGGGAATAAGCTGAATTTGGAATGCAGGTGTTTAATGTAGGGTTGTTGGATTAATGATTTGCTCTATTTAAGAATGGATGGTTCTGAATAGTGAGGGTTTAGAAAGAGGTGAATAAATTTGACATTGTTGGTCAGTGAATGGTTAATGGTGGAATCTTGACAATGATGGTCGGTTATGGCATGTCTTTAAGTGAGTAGTTGATTATACATCTCTTAATTATTGTTGTTGCGGAGGTGGGTTCAGAACTGATTTAAAAGCATAGTTTAATGTTGTGACGTGGTTTGAGCTTGTTAGAGGGATTGTCAAGAGAATAAGCTCCAGGTATGTTAAGGCTATCCCTTCTTTATTTTTGGCATGATCCAAATAATACAATGAACGAGCTTCCAAAGATACTCTACTCTTAGAAGCTAGTAGTACTTACATAGTTTCCTTTCTTATGGAACAATTGATGTTGAGGTTGTTTCTCTTATTATTTGGTTATCAATGTTGCTGGTACTTCTTCATTCTTATAAGATTCTTGATGAGGAGTTAGTCCTAATAACGTGTACGGAGAATATCTACATTAAGTCACTCTGAAAGGTTCAGAATATGATTCCATTGAGTCCAATTGTATATATACGTATTTATTTTACTCTACCGAACTGCGCTATAGTCGGCCGGGTATGGCTCCTATTGTGCAACCATTGATCAGTTGGGTTTACCGAGTCCTCTTTGAGGCCGGGTATGATATGATTATGATGATGCCCACAGAGGCGAATGTTCTATGATGATGATGATGCCCACAGAGGCGGATATTTTTAAAAGATTATGTATATATATGTATCATGCATTTCATGTTACTGTCTCTTAGAAGCACTCAGATGCTACAGGTTGTATCTCTTACATCTCTCTTAACATTGATGTTCTTATTTATGTTTTTCTGCCTTACATACTCAGTATATTATTCGTACTGACGTCCTTTTGTTGGGGACGTTGCATTTATGCCTGCAGGTATAGATCACCCATTTGACGAGCCCTCATAGTAGACGAGATTGGCATTCAGTGAAGGATCGGTAAGACTCCACTTCATTCGGAGTGCAGCCGAGTCTATGAGTCATCGTGTCAGAGTTTTGCTACTTACTGATGGGTAGGCCGGCACCCTGTCCCGTTTGTGGTCAAATAATATTAGAGGCTTTGTAGAAAAAGGTTTATTATGTACAGTATGTCAGAGGCCTTGACGGCCCATATGTATTCGTGTTTTATGAACAAGGGTTCATTGATATAATATTTGTCCACTTACAATTGAAAATTATGGGTTCTGGCCATGTTGTCCCATGATAGTTACAAAAGGAATGAATGAGTTGCAGACTGGTTCGCTCGGGCCAGTGTGGCACCGGGTGCCCACCACGCCTCCCTAGGTTCGGGGCGTGACAAAGTGGTATCAAAGCGGGTCGTGTCCTAGGAGGTCTACAAAGTCGTGCCTAATAGAGTCTCATTTATGGGTGTGTTGCGTGCCACATTTATAATTGAGAGGCTATAGGACATTTAGGAAATGTTACCCTTCTTTTATTTCTAGATCGTACTATAGAGCTAAGCCGTAAGAAGTCAGTATAAAGTTTCCACCGAATTTTGTATGCACCAGAGGTGCTATCACATTAGAGCTTTAAGGCGTAATTTCCATTTATGTTAAAGGGAGGTTATGAAAGAAACAGAAGGTATGATACAAGATTGAAAAGTAAGTAAGGTAAGGTAAAACTGAAGAAGATATGAATACTCAAGTACAAAAGGTTGTGAATAGTCGAGACTTCAGATATAGTTTGGGTTTTATTTTAGTTTACAGGGGAAACCCTAGTGAAAATTTTGTAAATCTCTAAAAATTTGGGGGAAAGATGTTACATCCCATACTTTAATATTAGGATAAGTCGTAGTAACCCATATGAGCTCGAAGGGATTAAGACCATTCATGAGATTATAGAGGATTCGTGACTATGTTATTATAGGGCCCAGTAAGTTTGCAACCTTGATACCGTCATATACATTTGATATGATATTTTGAGTGGAATATTTTTATATAAAGTTTGAAAATTACGATTTTATATAGTTATTAATATTACTACTTTCGAATATGCTTTAAATATTACACATATATAATATGAGAAAGTTTATGAGATTTTCTTTTTTATAAAGATAGAAATTATTTTCTCACAAGAAAAGAGGTTATCTTTTACCATTTTAAGAATTAAGCGTACGAAAATTTATACTCTTTATATGAGATTGGGGAGAATTAAGTGATACGTGTTCATACGCCTTTTTTCTACTTATGTGCTCAAGATATGCTTTAATTATTTGGTTACTATATACACTAGTCTTTCTGTAGGAGATGATAAAGAAGACCCGCTATTTATTTTCTATAACATGAAAATGTCATAATTGGCATTTGAATAGTACGTTGGCTTCTTTAATATAGTTCATATCTTATTATGGGTCTATTTTTTAGCCTTAAACTAAAGGCAAAACTTTCTTTTAATATAATCATATTTACCAGCCCTTTATTAGTTATTTCAATTTTCAAACACTTAAGGAGTTTTATGTTCAATCTCATCATTAGTTTTTGTTGGTTCTTATTACGTGATAGGCTATTGTCCAGTAGATTAATATTTCTCTTTTGCTTTTTTTTTAGTATACAATATATTCGATAGCTATTATTTTTACTCTAGTTGATTCTTAGTAAAAAATTTACCCATTCCTCTTACTTCCTATGCAGATAGCTATTTAGTTTATTTAACATGGATATTTTAAATAATAGGTATGTATTTATTTTATATGGTATCACATGACCACGATAGTAAACTATATTATAGTAAGATGTATAAAGTATATTTAAAAATAATAAGTAGAATTTTATGTAATTTGAAGCAATTCTTAATTATGTCGGTAATTGATTAATTACCGGGTAACGGGATATTATCGGATAAAGATTAAACTTTTTCCACCCATCCCACGTGGCAGCGAGCCACTAACCAAACATATGACTCTTAAGTCATATTAGATTAGGTGTTCAAAGTCCTTTTCCTATGAATATTTAATGAATTTATAACATAAAACCTATACATACATTCACATCGTTATAGGTGGATATACATCTGAAGCTTAGAGATATTTCATGTCTCATTTTAGCCTTGTGGTGTGAATGAGTCATTCCATTCCATTCCTTCAGTTGGTTTTTCTTTTTTTGGTTATTATTTTCTTCTTGATTCCATTCTCCACCAAATAGCTTTGAATGTTAAAAGACGAAGGGAAATGTTCCAAACTTCCAATGTTCTGGTGATTCAAATAAGAAAATCTCTAGCCACATGAAGCATGTTCAGTAATGTATGATTCTCAACCCTTGACACATGAGCAAGCCTTGTAGGAGTATGCTTTATGCAAAGCTACATCAGAGTTTCGTTATGCTAACGAAGCAAAATGTCTTAACCTGACTTTCCCTGTCCGTTCTTGAATTCCAATTAGCAGTTTTGGCAAGTTTAAGGAAACATAGAGTAACCTCGTCGAGCAAGGGTCTTTTAATTTCTTTTGAGGGACAGATGTTGAGCTTTCTTGATATTTAGGGAATAAGATGAATTTGGAATGTAGGTGTTTAATGCAGGGTTGTTGGAATAATGATTTGCTCTATTTAAGAATGGATGGTTCTGAATAGTGAGGGTTTAGAAATAGGTGTATAAATTTGACATTTTTGGTCAGTGAATGGTTAATGGTGTAATCTTGACAATGATAGTCGGTTATGGCATGTCTTTAAGTGAGTAGTTGATTTTAGATCTCTTAGTTATTGTTGTTGCGGAGGTGGGTTCAGAACATATTTAAAAGCATAGTTTAATGTTGTGACGTGGTTTGAGCTTGTTAGAGGGATTGTCAAGAGAATCGGCTCCAGGTATGTTAAGGCTATCCCTTCCTTCTTTTTGGCATGATCCAAATAATACTATGAACGAGCTTCCAAAGATACTCTACTCTTAGAAGCTAGCAGTACTTACATTGTTTCCTTTCTTGTAGAACAATTGATGTTGAGCTTGTTTCTCTTATTATTATGTTATCAATGTTATTGGTACTTCCTGTTTCTTATAAAATTCTTGATGAGGAGTTAGTCCTAATAACGTGTACGGAGAATATCGACCTTACGTCACTCCGAAAGGTTTAGAATATGATTCCATTGAGTCTTGCATGCATTGTATATATGCGTATTTATTTTACTCTACCGAGCCACGCTATAGTCGGTCGGGTATGGCACATATTGTGCAACCACTGATCAGTTGGGTTTACCGAGTTCTCTTTGAGGTCGGATATGATATGATGTTGATGATGCCCACATAGCGAATGTTCTATGATGATGATGCTTATAGAGGCGGATATTTTTAAAAGATTATGTATATATATGTATCATGCATTTCATGTTACTGTCTCTTAGAAGCACTCAGATGCTACAGATTGTATCTCCTTCATCTCTCTTTACATTGTTGTTCTTATTTATGCTTTTCCGCCTTACATACTCAGTACATTATTCGTACTGACGTCCTTTTGTTGGGGACGCTGCATTCATGCCTGCAGGTATGGATAACCTGTTTGACGAGCCCTCATAGTAGACGTGATATGCATTCAGTGAAGGATTGGTAAGACTCCACTTCATTCGGAGTGCAGCCGAGTCTATGAGTCATCGTGTCAGAGTTTTCTACAAACTGATGGGTAGGCCGGCACCCTGTCCCGTTTGTGGTCAAATAATCTTAGAGGCTTTGTAGACATAGGTTTATTATGTACAGTATGTTAGAGGCCTTGACGGCCCATATGTATTCGTCTTATATGAACAAGGGTTCATTGATATAACATTTGCCTACTTACAATTGTATATTACGAGTTCTGGCCATGTTGGCCCATGATAGTTACAAAAGGAATGAATGAGTTGCAGAGTGGTTCGCTCGGGCCAGTGCGGCACCGGGTGCCCGCCACGCCTCCCTAGGTTCGGGGCATGACATCCTGGGCCTTAGCCAAGGAATGTTTTGAAGCGGACACAGCAGCATCAGTAATTCCACGAGCAGGAAACCCTAGCAAATGAAAGGGATCAGATAAGCTCAAAAAGAGAAAGAGAAGAAGTAAAAAAAAACCTTACCATGGGTTTTCACCTTCCAACCAAACCTCGAAGAGAGTTACTTCCAAGAACGTTCTTGTAAAGGAGCGATCAACAGTAATTTTTCTACCCAATCACGAAAATCAGAGAGATTCTCGACGGTTCCCATGGTTGCTACAAAAGAAAAAGAAACAGCTACGGCATTGATAATTTATCAAAAACAAAGAAGGAAAAATGAGCAAAACTGTACTCACGTGCAAAGTTCCACTTCTCAGGAAATAGGAGATTTTCTTTACCTACTTAACCTGCAGTAGGGACAGCAACATACCGAGCATACCACCCTTTATCTTTGTCATCATCTGGTATAACTAAAAATCTTTTACTCCTAGGCGTAAGAGTAAAACTCCTCGGCGGATTAACATCGGGAATAGAGGTGAATTAGATGATGAAAAGTAAAAGGGACGGAAGATAAATTGGACAAATACCTAAGGTATGCAACTGCCCTCCAAACAAGAGGACCGACCTGTCCCAAGCAAACATTAAAAAATCAACAAAATTGAATGATAACAGGGTCGATAGGAGGCTTAAATCCTAATGTAAAGGGATATGTATACAAAAGAATACCCAGTTCTATAAGGGGTTATTCTTTGATTTTCATTAGTAACTACAACTGGAAAATCAGACTTCCAACAGCAATGTCTACAAAACTCGACAGGGACAATCTCATCGACTCTCGGTTCACGAAGTGATTCATTGTGTTCCCTACTCTTTGATGAAGCCCTAGAAGCCCTAGCCCTCGAAGAAGATAAAGAGGTATTCAACCTAGAAGATGGCAGAGGAGTAGTATGAGAAGAAGAAGAACCCCTGGAAGGTGTAGAACTTAAACTCCTAAGTCTACCACCCCTCCTACTCCGAATTAGAGGAGAAGAAGGAGCCAGTTCGTCTACAATGATGACCTTTTTGGATTGCTGGCTTGAGGAAGACATGTTTACAAGAATGAAGAATTTACAAATAATGAAAGAAAGTTAGAAGTTTTTTGTGAAAGCAAAGGAAAGAAAAAGGGTATTTATACTCAGAGGCGACCGTCAAAAAAATGGAAAAAAACCGTGATGTGAAAGTCATAATTGAAACTGTCATTTCGTGACTGATGCAGCCACAAAAAGCCCTAAAAGGCGCTGAAAAATTGCATAACTAATCCGAGAATGCCACGTGGCACGAGCATTAAATGGAAGTGACAAGCAACGTATACATTCAGAGACGGATGCGATGGTACGAGTGAAGCGGCGGAAAAATATTCCCGCCATAAATGAGTATCCACTTACCAAAGTGGGGGGACTATCTGTATTGGTAAAAATAGGTGTCACACGTGTACTAATTCAGATTACAAGGCAATACATGTGGATCAATGAAAACATGACAACTGGTCGTAACTTTACAAAGAGGTACGTCACAAAGAGGAACAGAACAGCATACCCACGAGGCAATTAGATACGGGAACCTCAATCTAATTGAGGAGTTGAAGAGACACGGTCATAATGAATCAAGGCAGAATAATGGGCAGATTCAAAGATCTTCAATCAATGAGTCAAACGTTACATAATCTTCACGCAACAGTTACGATTAACCACTGTAACGTTACATTAATGACATTATTAGTCATTAATACTCAATCATTAAGATGAGTAGGCGTTATATTAAGAAATTTCCTATAAAAGGGAGTAAGATACAACTTGTATGGACACGTTCAAACGACTGTTGAAATATATCTACGTTTACGCATTCTTGTTGCTCTCAATTTACGACTCTGGTTATAATTATTAGCATATTTTCCAGGTAATCAGAAGCCTGAGTACTTCTTAAAATAGCTTTGGCAGAGAATCTAATTCTTTGGTAAAACATACGTCTCGGAATCGAGTAAAATCACAAATTATGAACCCAAATCTGAAATTAAATGACAAAATTAAGGATAGAATAGTGGGATATACCCAAAATCAAGTGTACAATCATTACCTCATTGTTATCTCCAAAAATCTCTCAAAGTCTCGTCCAATTCCGAGCTCCCAAAATCAAGTTTTGGTAAAAATGGCAAAACCTTCATTTTTGAAATGTTTATTACTGCCCATGTGAACCCTCTTCGTGAACGTAGCTGATAACTAGGATTTTTATCTTGTTTTCCGCTCTTTCTTGCTTATGTTTTGGTCATAATTGTACACAGAATAGCCCCAAAAGCTTACAGGTTGTACTTGTTGCAGGTTTGAACCAAAAATGATGAGACACAGTCAGAACTCTACTCAAAAAGGAGTGGATACTGCAAACGTACCAAGAACAACAAAATCCCTACCTAAAGTGCCCATCGCGGTCGCGGTCCATCCTCCGCGGACCGCGGTGATGAAGTTCAGAGATCAATTCACAGGCCAAGTGCCCAACACGGTCGTGGTCCATCCTACGCGGACAGCGGTGGTGAGGTTAAGAGACAGGGATTCAAGCCAAATGCCACCGCGGCCGCGGTCCCATCTTCGAGGACCGCGATGACAAGCTTCAGAGGACCTCATTGGTAAGGCAACATGCACCGCGGCCGCGGTCTATTTACCGTGGTCCGCGGTCAAGCACTTTCAGAGACCCATAAGTGAAGACCAAAGCTGTCCACCGCGGACCGCGGTCGATTTTACGCGGTCCGCGATAACCCCGCAGGGGCATTTTTGTCCAGAATTCCGGCGAGTATAAATAGCTTATTTTGTAAAAAAATTTATATCATCTATCTTATCAGCGATAGTAGCAGCTCGTGAATAGTGTTCCTTCACTTCTCTTTGCAATTTTTCTTGAGATTTTAACATTGAATCATTATGGTTTGTGTTATAAATCATTAATATGGGTTTTGCTTCATCTCTTTCATTGAATTTATCTTTGATTATGAGTACCTAAACCCATTAGCTAGGGTTGTGGCTCAACCCTAGTGTGGGTATTTAATGGGTTTCTAAAATTAGGGCTTGGATGTTTATGGGTATTTGTTATTTGGGCTAATTTAGGGTTTTCTTGCTATAATTAGTGGTTGCAAACACTAATTGACCTTTGATTGACTTGGGTACTTCTTGAGAAAGAGGACTTGAGTCTAGAAAATTGGTCCAACAAGGAATTAGGACATAATCAAGAGATTGGTAGTCCCAATCAATTGGGTTGAATCCAGAAATGGTAAAACCCTACTTGAGTCCTAATTAATGGGTTAAATCTCGAAAGAGTAATACCCTACTTGAACCTCAATTGCTTGATTATTTGACACCCAATTTACCTCGAGAGAGGTAATTAGGGCAAAGCCACTCAAACTACCGAGAGTTATAGAGTGGGCAATTTCGTGCATTGGTTATAACATTATCCCTAATTAACATCCTTGCCTTAGGAACTTGAAATCCGTTGAGTACTCGCCTAGGTAAAAGTCATAACCCTAGTGCATTTATTCATATAATAAAACAACTTCAAAACAAATTAGTTAGTTAATTTGCATTCAACAATAAGTATAATTATTAGTCATAGTTTGAAAATAACCAAAATATGAGAAGTGTAATTAGAAACACAGAACACCACTAGATCATATAGACACTCACTCAAAATATTAACTCCCTAAGGATTCGATCCCAACCTATCGGGTAAAAGCTGCACCGACCATTGTCTTCCTGATCATATAGTAGTGAGGGTGAGAGCCGATCACTTTTTTGCGCCGTTGCCGGGGAGTTATACGGCGTTGATTATCTACGTGAATAGTAGTGTTAAGTGTTTTTCTTTCCCTTTTCTGTTAACGTGTGTGTGAATAATTTCAGTTCTTATGTCGAATCCATTGGGAAACATCGTGGAGGAGGTATATGACAACAAAGAAGAGGAAATAAACCAAGTACCTCCTCCCAAGCGAGGACGACCGTCCAATATTAATGAGGACATTCAGGATCCTCCTCTACCTCCAGCTGCTAGAGCTGCCCCTCGGGTTCTTCCAAACGAGGGATATGCTAGTGTCATTTTCCCGCCGAGGATTCGGGCGGGAAACTTCCAGATTACAAATGTGATGCTAACCCTCCTAGAGCAACGGGGGTATTTTATCGGAGCCGCGCACCAGAATGCTTATAAACATCTCAAGGGCTTCGTGGATACCTACTGGGGAAGTAAACAGACAAATGTCTCGGAGGATGCATTACCACTCTGATTATTCCTTTTTTCTCTTTGGGGAAAGCACTTGACTGGCTCGAGCGGCTTCCCAACCATTCAATATCAACTTGGGATGAGCTCGCGGACAAATTCATTGCCAAATTATTTTCCCCGAGTCATATGGCGGCGCTTCATGATGAACTCTTGGCCTTCAAACAAGAACCCAATGAGCCCTTGCATGAGATATGGGAGAGATTTAGGACCATGGTTAAGGAATGTCCAAACAACGACATGACTGAAGCCATGATCCAACAAACTTTCTACCGAGGGATTAACGCCGTGAATCAATGTGTGATCAATCAGTTGGCCGGTGGCAACTTTATGAAGTTGTCTTACCCCGAGGCATGTAAGATTCTAGATAAGATGGCCGATACATCATCGGCTTGGCAAAGTAGAGCTAATGTACCTCAGGGTGAGTCCGGTGTGAATAGTCTCCATAAAGAGCTCCAAGAGCAAGGGCAAGAAATTGTCGAGCTCACTACTACTATGAACCAACTTGCCAAAGCCCAACTCCAACAATTGCAAGGGCCAAAGAAAGTACATGCCATGGAGGTTGTGAACGTATTAGGAAATCAAAGGAGACCTCAGGGGAATTCTAAGCAAAACCATAATGATCAAGGTGCCTTGTGGGTATGGCCAAGAAGAAGAGTATGATGACCAAGAAGAAGATGTGAAGTATGCAAACAACTACCAAGGTCAAGGCAATAGTCAAAACAACAATCAAAATTGGAGAAACCAAGGCAACAATCAAAGTTGGGGGAATCAAAGACCGAGAAATTGGAATAACAACAACAATGCTCGGAATTGGGGGAACAACAATGATCGACAATTGGGGAACAAAAATGATGACAATTGGAATGGAGGCAACAACAATAACAATCGGGGAGGCAATGGTAACTGGGGGTCGGGCTTTCAAAGGCCCCCGATGTACCAACAACCAAGAAACCCACCTCCGTACCAATCTCAAGGGAAAAGTTCATCGAGCACGGTTATGGGTAGAATTGAAAATATGTTCAAGCAGATGATGGAGAGAAATGCAGACTCCGATGCTCAGTTGGCCTCTCACAATACCTCCATTAGGAACCTTGAAGTACACATGGGCCAAATTTCTCATGCCTTGAACACACACCCAAAGGGTGCACTACCGAGTGATACGGTGGTGAACCCCAAGGGTGGGAACAATAACAATACCGGTCACTCCATGGCGGTGACCACGCGAAGTGGAAAAGGTGGTGAATAAAGTACTTCTAGGCAAAAGAAGATTATTGTTGATGATGATGATATTCCCCAAGAAGAGTTACCGGTTGAAGTGGAACAAGTGGTGTAT
This sequence comes from Nicotiana undulata, assembly GCA_005239495.1. Classification (NCBI taxonomy): domain Eukaryota; kingdom Viridiplantae; phylum Streptophyta; class Magnoliopsida; order Solanales; family Solanaceae; genus Nicotiana; species Nicotiana undulata. Next base: position 26,986 of record ML261260.1, read on the forward strand.
GAGCCAACTACAAGTGAGGTAAGAATTGATATACATGACAATGGGGAGGACTTTGAAAGGGACGTGAACCCGTCTAGGGAACACGTGATTGATATGTCAGAACTGGTGGTCCCACAAGCCAAGCAACCATTGCCTAGGCCACCTCCTCCCTACCCTCAAAGGTTGGCTAAACAAAAGCAAGAGACTCAATTCAAGAAGTTTATTGATATGATGAAGGGTCTCTCCATCAATGTCTCGTTGGTTGAGGCCTTGGAACAAATGCCCGGATACGCTAAGTTCATGAAGGACTTAGTCACTAAAAAGTGGTCCATGGAGTGTAAAACCATCAAGATGACTCACCAAGTGAGTGCTATAGTTCACTCCATGGCACCAAAACTTGAGGATCTGGGAGCTTTTACCATTCCCTGCACGATCGGGAGTGTGAACTTTTCCAAAGCCTTGTGTGATCTTGGGGAAAGTATTAACTTGATGCCATACTCAGTTTTTAAAACTTTGGGAATCGGACAACCTAGGGCGACCTCTATGCATTTGCAAATGGCGGATAGATCGATGAAGAGGCCCCTAGGGATTATTGATGATGTGCTAGTGCGGGTGGAAAATTTTATATTGCCCGCGAATTTTGTCATTCTAGACTGTGAAGTTGATTATGAGGTCCCCATTATTTTGGTAAGGCCCTTCCTTGCCACGGGGAAGGCCTTGGTTGATGTAGAAGCCAGGGAGCTCACTTTCAGAGTGGGCAATGAGAAGGTGGTCTTTCATGTATGTAAATCAATGAAGCAGCCCAATAGTACAGAAGTTTGTTCTTTTATGGACCTCGTGACTGAGGTTATTATTGATGATGCAAGTGCTATGATCCATGTTGATGATCTAGTGGAGTTGGCTTTATTGAATCATGAGGACTCTGTGGTGGATGGTGTTCTTGAAAGTACCCATGCCCTTCAAGGCATGGGGTCATATTCTTATGGTCCCAGAAAATTATCATTGGACTTGGAGAACCGGAAGACTCCACCAACAAAGCCTTCCATTGAAGAACCTCCGAATCTGGAGTTGAAGCCACTACCTTCCCACCTTAGGTATGAATACCTTGGTCCATCGCGTACTTTACCTGTTATTCTTTCCTCTTGCCTTACCCAATTGCAGGTAGACTCAACTTTAAATGTGCTAAGGAGGAGGAAGAAAGCAATCGGATGGACTCTTGCGGATATTCGGGGTATGCCTTTTGCATGCACAAAATCATATTGGAGGAGGGAGAAAAGCCCTCCGTGGAACATCAAAGGAGACTCAACGAGGCAATGCAAGAGGTGGTGAAGAAGGAGATCATAAAATGGCTCGATGTGGGAGTCGTCTATCCAATTTCGGATAGCGCTTGGACTTCTCTGGTCTAATGCGTTCCGAAAAAGGGTGGAATGACGGTGATCCAAAACGACAAAAATGAGCTCATTCCCACAAGAACGATCACCGGATGGCGGGTGTGCATGGACTACCGCAAGCTCAACAAGGTGACCCGCAATGACCATTTTCCCTTGCCATTCTTGGATTAAATGTTAGATAGGCTTGTGGGTCGGGCTTTCTATTGTTTTCTCGACGGGTATTCTGGATATAATCAAATTTTGATCTCCCCGGAGGATCAAGAGAAGACTACTTTTACTTGTCCATATGGCACTTTTGCCTTTGCCCGTATGCCCTTCGGACTTTGTAATGCACCGGCCACTTTCCAAAGGTGTATGATGGAAATCTTCACAGACATGGTGGAGGACTTCCTTGAAGTGTTTATGGACGACTTTAGTGTCGTAGGGGATTCCTTCGATGAATGCTTGAGTAATCTTGATAGGGTCCTTGCTCGATGTGAAGAGACGAACTTGGTGTTGAATTGGGAAAAATGCCACTTTATGGTGGAAGAGGGAATCGTATTAGGCCATGAAATTTCAAGTAATGGCATTGAGGTTGATAAAGAAAAAATTGAGGTGATGTCAAAGTTGCCACCACCAACTAAGGACTTCTTTAAGGTGGTCAATCCGTTGTGCAAGTTGCTTGAGAAGGATGCTAAATTTCATTTCGATGAGCATTGCATGCATGCCTTTGAACTTTTGAAACACAAGCTCACTACAACTCCTATCATCACGTTGCCGGATTGGAGCTCACCCTTTGAGCTTATGTGTGACTCAAGTGATGTAGCTGTGGGTGCCGTGTTGGGCCATAGGGTGAACAAGATTTTTCACCCTATCTATTATGCTAGCAAAACGATGAACTCGGCCTAAATGAATTACACTGTCACGGAGAAGGAGCTTTTAGCAATTGTCCTTGCTATGGAGAAATTTCGTCCTTACTTGATGGGTGCCAAGGTCATAGTTCACACTGACCATGCAGCACTCCGATATCTCATGACCAAAAAGGATTCCAAAGCAAGACTCATGTGTTGGGTATTGTTGCTTCAAGAATTTGACTTGGAAATTATCGATAGAAAAGGGAGAAAAAATCAAGTGGCCGGCCATCTTTCTCGATTGGAAGAGCAAGGTTGACCTTGTGATGGGCTTGAGATCAATGACAGTTTCCCCGATGAGCAACTCCTTTCGGTGTCAATGCAAGAAATTCCATGGTTTGCCGACATCTCCAACTATCTTGTCACGGGTGTTGTCCCTTGTAAGCTCTCTTCGAACCAAAGGAAGAAGATTAGGAGGGATAGCATGGACTTCTATTGGGATGAGCCATATTTATTCAAGATATGCACTGATGGGGTCATCCGGAGATGTGTACTGGAAGAAGAACAAAGGTCGATTCTTGAGTCTTTCCACTCCTCACCGTACGATGGTCATATGGAGGGGCACGTACTACTTCGAAGGTGCTGAGCTGTGGTTTCTTTTGGCCCACATTGTACAAAGATGTCGGTGACCTAGTCAAAAGATGTGATGAGTGTTAAAGGGCCGGGGGAATTTCAAAAAAAGATGAGATGCCTCTCAATTCTATTCTAGAAGTGGATATTTTTTATGTGTGGGGTATCGATTTCATGGGCCCATTTGTGAGCTCTGGTGGGAACACGTACATTCTAGTGGCGGTGGATTATGTTTCTAAATGGGTTAAAGATGTGGATTTACCCAACAATGAGGCCCGGAGTGTTATTGCTTTCCTCAAGAAGAACATCTTTACAAGGTTTGGCACGCCTCGTGCTATCATTAGTGATGGGGGGTCGCATTTCTGCAACAAAGCCTTTGACACCTTGCTTTCCAAGTATGGTGTCAATCACAAAGTCACCACCCCCTACCATCCTCAAGCGAGTGGCCAAGTGGAAGTCTCCAACAGGGAAATAAAGAGTATATTGTCAGATACGGTCAATGCTAATCGGACCGATTGGTCAAAGAAGTTGGATGACGCTCTATGGGCTTACAGGACCGTTTACAAGACCCCAATCGGTATGTCTCCTTACCGGTTGGTGTTTGGAAAAGATTTCCACCTTCCGGTGGAGTTAGAGCACAAGGCTATGTGGGCCTTGAAAAAGTTGAACCTTGAATGGGATGTGGCAGCCAACCTTCGTGTGGAGCAACTTAATGAACTCGACGAATTCAGATTCCATGCTTACTCCAGTTCATCCTTGTACAAGGACAAAATGAAGTACCTTCATGACAAGTATGCTCGGGGAAAGGATTTCAAAGTTGGTGACTTGGTTCTATTGTTCAATTCTCGGTTAAGGCTATTTCCGGGAAAGCTCAAGTCAAAATGGAGCGGGCCTTTTGAAGTGGTGTTTGTGACTCCATTTGGTGCTCTTGATCTCAAAAACAAAAGTGGAGAGATTTTCAGAGTCAATGGGCACAGGGTCAAGCACTACCTTGGCAAGATTGATGACAGCCACGTGGTGGCACTCTTTCATCTTACATGAACTTGGTAATATGCGTCGTGTCGCGACGTTAAATCAGGCGCTTCTTGGGAGGCAACCCATGTGTCTTTACTTTTGCTTTTATTTGATTTTCTTGGTAGTATAGGACTCATTTTTGCACTAACTGGTTTTTGGATGTTGTATGATTATTTTGACACAAGAAGTAAGCTAAGTGTGGGAAAAAGCTGCTCTCTAAAGTTGGCTCCGCGGCCGCAGTCCCTTTTTTGCGGTCCGCGGAGCCCTCTCCTTCACAAACAAGATCTCTGAAGATTGCTCCAAAGATGCAGTCCGCGGAGCCCTAGAAGCAAAAATTGTCTCTCTGAAATTGTCTTCGCGGACCGCGGTCGATTCTTTGTGGTCCGCGGTGACTGTTTGCTTACAGCTCTTGAACATCACATGACCGCGGACCGCGGTCAATTTTTTGTGGTCCACGGTGGGTAAGTAAAGAGGACCCCAGCCCCCTCTATAAATAGACCCTTAGGGTTTCATTTTACACTTTACGCACTCTAACTCTCCAGAGCAAAAATTTCACTATGTCTCAAGCCTCTTCATTTTCAAGTGCATTTCATTCATCTAATATTCATCCAATCATCTAGTAAGTGTAATTATGATCTATTAACTTCTTAATTTGTTTATTTCCTTGACTAGTTGGTATATTTTCTTCTATTTTTCATCATTTTTCTTTTCTAGGCCTTTAATCAAGTTAGGGTTAATTCATTTTGTTAAGTTTAGACCCTTTGCATCTAATTTCACTGATTGAACACGTAGGGTTTTAACTAAAGTATTTGAACATGACAATGTGTAAAATTTTGAAACCCTAATTGTTGGTCTGACCGCGGTCCACGGTCCCTTCTTCGCGGACCGCGGTGGTTAGTTTGTATAATCTTCCATCGATGACCGCTGTCACTTTCTCGCGGTCCGCAGTGCTTCAACTTCAGACAGTAGGTTCTCTGAATCCCACCTCACCGCGGCCGCGGTCGATTTTTTGCGGTCCGCGGTGCATAGATTCAGAGAGGTATATTGGTCATAAGCCTTCCACCGCGGACCGCGGTCGCTTTTATGCGGTCCGCGGTCCCTGTTTTGCAAATCATCTGTGTGTCTGTGATTGTTTATGCTATCCACTCTTTGGGCACTAACAATGTTAAATGTTTTGAACTTGCAGAGAATGGTTCAATCACGTGGTGGTGGACGTAAAACAGGTGGCAGGGGTGAGTCATCCCGGGGGAAAGGCCAAGGCACAATCAAACTGGCCCCCAAAGTCCGGCAAGCCATGAAAGAGATGAGAAAGGCAATCAGAGCTATGGACAGAGTTGCTTCCCAATCAGGAAGTGAATACGTACCCTCTGAGGGAGAATCTTTAGACTCTATACCTGAGCATTACCCAGACTTTCCGGAGAGGTTCCGGCTGACCAATGAGCCCTTTGTCTCTCCCCCTGCCCAACACCAGCCAACTCTGAGTCGTCTGATGGCTCAGTAGCAGGGAGTGGCCACACAGACTCCACTTCACCCACAGCTTCACTGTCGGGTGACAATTCCGGAGATGAAGCAGCAGTAGATGCACCCCAAGCAAGGGGTGAACCCCAAGTTGGGGGAGTGGAGAGAACAAGGAACCTAGTGGTGTGGCAAGATAGGTTTGTCAGTGAGGCAGCTTTTCATCAATTTCGGGATTGGTGGCCCAAGAGAACACTCATAGTGGAGTGCAAGTTCACGATCCAAGATTTGTTGCCTCACAATCCAAATGTGAAGAGGCAATTTACGGAGAGCAGAGGCTGGGATTACTTTTGTTCTTACCTGCCGGATGCAAATGAACACCTGGTAAAGGAGTTTTACACAAATTTGTCATTTATGAAGAAGGACTCCAAAGCTACCATGGTGAGGAATCTCACGATACCGTTTGATGGGGCTGCTTTGAATGCTTATCTAGAGATGGATGAGGTGGATGACACACAGTACTGGGAAAAGTTAGAGGCTGGTGATGAGGCTCGTCATTGGATAGCTGAACACTTAGCCATTCCTGGTGAGGCCTCTGACTGGTTGCAGGCAGGGAGGACTATTTTTAGAAGAACGTTGAATTTTGAGGCTAAGGGCTGGTTGACATTCGTGTGCAACAGGATTGACCCCTTCTTTCATGAAAACACCATCCCTCTCCGGCGGGCTGTATTGATTGCTGCTATTATGGCAGGGTTCCCGATTAATGTCGGGAATATTATGTCCACCGTCATCAACAGGGTGGTAAATGAAGGTGATCGAGCCTACCCTTTTCCCAACTTCTTGACTATGTATTTTGAGGATCAACAGGTGGAAAAGAGAGGTTTTGATGTGAAGGTGAGGACAAAAGCCCCTTTCTCTTGGTATGATTTGCAAAGTGATGACAACCCGAAGAGCAAAAACTTCAAGGGTAAGTCCATTGCGTCCACTAGCTAGTCTGAAGAGCCAGTGGTTGTAATGGAGTCTTCTCAGCCTGAGCCAGCCATCCTAGAGAGTGCTCCAGGTCCCTCCACTTCTGCTGACCCAGCCATTCCTTCATCCCGGGCATATCCTCTGACTGCCCACAGACTCAGCCAATCACTCGCCAGTATAAACAACTGGATGCAAGCAGCTACCTCTAAGTTGTCTGTGTTTTCTACGTCTGTGGCAGCCCAGGCTACTCATCTCCCACCGCAGGTACCACAGTCCATTGAGGACTCCCTCAAGGAACTTCTGGCCAACCAGAAGAAAATCCTTGAGAACTAGAAGCTAATTTTAACAGTTGTTGGTGCACACAGGCAAGCTTTAAAGGATCTTACAAAGGAGACTAAGAGGCTCAAGAAGACCCGGGCCTCAAAGGAGTCGGTAAAGGAGTTAAGGAAGGAGGTGGACAAGATGAAGGCGGATCACCTGCCGTTGGACTTGTTGCTCCAGGATCCATCTACCCAGCCAGAGCAGGAGTCTGAGCCCGAGAGGCCAGCAAAAAGGAGGAGGGTGTTGCCCTGTACAGAGGGCATTCAGCTAGTTTTGGCAGACCCACCAGTGCAGGCTCAGGCTACGGAGCAGGCCCAGTCCCAGGTTCAGTAGGCATAGAGCACAGAGAGATAGTCCCAGCTACCACCACAGGCACAGACAGACCCAGAACAGGCACAGGACCCCGCACAGGCTGAGGACCAATAGGGAGTTTTCTTTACTCTCTCTCTCCCATTTTTGAGCTATTTTTGCTACATAGCATTGAGGAAAATGCTAATTTTCGGGAAGTGGCCCTGTAGTGATTTTTGATTTGATGATGGTGATTGTATAATTCAGACCATTTTTCTTTTTATTATGCTTTATTTTCATTTTTTTGTATGTAAATAACTTTACTATTTCAGTACTTTTATTATCTTTCGCTTTTGGTATGTATAAAGTTACTTTTCATTGTATATATTCATCCCCTTATGTATATTCGACTAAATCCCCTCATTTACATATTCATTCTATCTTACGCATCTTTACTTTCCGCATTTTTCCGTTTTATAGTTCTCTTATCTTTCTTTCATAGCTTCTTGTTTTCAATATTTCCCGTGCAATAAGCCTTTGGTTTTCTTAACGCCACGGTTCTTTCCAAAGGTGGAATTTGTGTGAACCAGGTGACTCTTCCCAAGGATGGATGGTGTGACGACTTTCTTAAAGGTTTGAGTCTGTTTTTCTTTTTGTTTCTTTTTAATAGTAATGAATAAAGGTGCCTCAAGAAAAGCTTCACTTGGGCCTAACACATTTGCCTTTGATCCCATGGTCAAAAACAAATCGTTGTGTTTAGGATGGTGAAAGTTGTGATCTTGAGACTCTTGTGTTGGCCGATAATCATCAAGTGGTTTTTCGGGACCATTGTGTTGCTCAAAGCATGACTAAGGTCGTCGTGGGCCCCCGATTCTGTTTCTTTAGCAATCCCATAGCTTGAGTGGTGAGAGTTTGAATTGCAAGTCCAAGTCTCGTGCCATTAGTCTAGAACTTGCCCTGAATGTTTGTCTAGGTGAAATCCCAAGTGTAGTTTGACTTGAGAAGTGATTATAGGCTTTCCTTGATCCTAATAATGAATTGAACATTTCCATGGCCTACCAAAGACAATTTCCCTAGTCAACCCTTTTGAGCCTTAGACCCTTTCTTTCAAAAACTATGCTACAAGCCTTTACCCATTTTGACCCTCTCTTGGCACCCGATCTTTCCTTAGCACTAGCCAAAAAGCATAAGTTTGGGGGAGAGACGAGGGATGTAATAAAGTGAAAAAGAAGGCACAAAAGAAAGAAAAGGAAGGGCAATGAAAAAGAAAGAAAAAGAAACATAAAAAAAAAAGGCAAAAAGAATGACCAAGTAGAAGAAATAAAGGGAATCAATGAAAGAAATGTGATCAAAGGTGTGGAATGCCTAGGAAGGAGAAAAGTGAGTTGAATGAACAAAAAGGTGTGATAGTATGTCTCTCCAACCCTTCAGAAAGAGGTAAAATTACTCAAAGAGTCAAGAAAATGTGAAAACAAAAAAAATGAAGTGCTTAAGGAAAGATAGAACTCACTTTGACCAAATACTTCCTACCCTTGACCAAAAGCCTTCATCATGTGCCCACAAAAGCCCTATATTATCTCGAGTTGAATTAAACTTATATTAGTGGTGACTTACATAAGGGGCAAGCCTATGGTACTTTGAGCCGGACTGGAGTCTTTTCTTTGAGAGAGATGAGCGAACTCCCATTTTTCTCGTTCTGAGCATTACTATTCTAAAGTGAGGTGCTTAGGGAAAGTGGCGGAGTATGAGTTTGGGTTCCACAATTACCAAAGTGGTAGTTAGAGTTTCGTTGATGAATCGTGTCAACTCTTGATGCTCTTGTATCGAACCTAAATCCATGGTTTTAAAAAGGGTCAAATATTGTTAATGATTCATTTGCATTGAGGGCAATAGTTAGGCCCAATTGATGCTAGATGAGGTTACCTTAGGACAGCCGGATTTTCTTGGAATTACTCAGAAGAGGTGGGGCTTATTTTGTTTGCTTGAGGACAAGCAAAAGCTTAAGTTTGGGGGAGTTGATAACTAGGATTTTTACATTATTTTCCGCCCTTTCTTGCTTAAGTTTTGGTCATAATTGTACACGGAATAGCCCCAAAAGCTTACGGGTTGTGCTTGTTGTAGGTTGAACCAAAAATGATGACACACAGTCAGAACTCTACTCAAAAAGGAGTGGATACTGCACAAGTACCAAGAACAACAAAATGCCTACCTAAAGTGCCCACCGCGGACGCTGTCCATCCTCCGCAGACCGCGGTGGTGAGGTTCAGAGACAAGGATTCAAGCCAAATGCTACCGCGGACCGCGATAGAAAGCTTCAGAGGACTTCATTGGTAAGGCAACAGGCACCGCAGCCGCGGTCCATTTACCGCGGTCCGCGGTCAAGCACTTTCAGAGACCTAGAAGTGAAGACCCGACCGCGGTCCGCGGTAACCCCGCAGGGGCATTTTTGTCCAGAATTCCGGCTGAGTACAAATAGCTTATTTTGTAATTTGTTTTATATCATCTATCTTATCAGCGATAGTAGCAGCTCGTGGATAGTGTTCCTTCACTTCTCTTTGCAATATTTCTTGAGATTAACATTGAATCATTGTGGTTTGTGTTATAAATCATTAATATGGGTTTTACTTTATCTCTTTCATTAAATTTATGTTTGATTATGAGTAGCTAAACCCATTAGCTAGGGTTGTGGCTCAATCCTAGTGTCGGTATTTAATGGGTTTCTAAAATTAGGGCTTGGATGTTTATGGGTGTTTGTTCTTTGGGCTAATTTAGGGTTTTCTTGCTATAATTAGCGGTTACAAACACTAATTGACCTTCGATTGACTTGGGTCCTTCTTGAGAAAGAGGGCTTGAGTCTAGAAAATTGGTCCAACAAGGAATTAGGACATAATCAAGAGATTGGTAGTCCCAATCAATTGGGTTGAATCCAGAAATGGTAAAACCCTACTTGAGTCCTAATTAATGGATTAAATCTCGAAAGTTTAATACCCTACTTGAACCTCAATTGCTTGCTTATTTGACACCAAATTGACCTCGAGAGAGGTAATTAGGGCAAATCCACTCAAACTACCGAGAGGTATAGAGTGGGCAATTTCGTGCATTGGTTATAGCATTATCCTTAATTAACATCCTTGCCTTAGGAACTTGAAATCCGTTCAGTACTCGCCTAGGTAAAATTCATAACCCTAGTGCCTTTATCCATATAAGAAAACAACTTCAAAACAAATTAGTTAGTTAATTTGCATTCAACAATAAGTATAATTATTAGTCGTAGTTTTAAAATAACCAAAATATGAGAAGTGTAATATGAAACACAGGACACCACTAGATCATATAGACACTCACTCCAAATATTAACTCCCTGAAGATTCGATCCCGACCTATCGGGTAAAAGCTGCACTGACCCTTGTCTTCCTACTCATATAGTAGTGAGGGTGAGAGCCCATCAGCGGCCTAAGCCTCGCGTTTGCAAAGCACAAGATGCTTTCGTCTTTAAAATACTCATCGCGAACGCGATGCCCTGGTCGCGAACTCGAAACTCAACTCGCCTGACCCTACGCGAATGCAAGACACTCATCACGAACGCGTAGGCTATTATGCCTGGAACCCATTTGACCGTTGACTCTACCCGAACGCGAGGTCCTTATTGCAAACGCGTAGCCTTAGTGGTCCATACCTTTGTGAATGGGGGAACAATGTCACGAATGCGAAGAACTAACCCAGCTAGAATCTCAAAGGGCCTACGCGAACGCGAGACCTCCCTCGCGAACACGATGAAGGAATTATCTGCAACAACACAAGAAAATTTGCTGCTTTCTTAAGTTAAAATATGGTCCGTTAAGCACCCGAAACTCACCCGAGGCCCCGAGACCTCAACCAAATATACCAACAAATCCTAAAACACTATACGAACTTAGTCGATCCTTCAAAACACATCAAACAACATCAAAAACATGAATTACATCAGGATTCAAGCCTAATGAACTTTGAAATTTCTAAATTCTACAAACGACGTTGAAACATGTCAAATCTCGTCCGAATGACCTCAAATTTTAGACTCAAGTCAAAAATGACACTATGAACCTATTGCAACTTCCAGAAATCCAATCCGAACCTGATATCAAAATTTCCACTGCCGGTCAAAAACACCAAAATTCCAACTTTTGCCAATTCAAGCCTAATTCTACTGTAGACCTTCAAATCACATTCCGAATGCGCTCCTAACTCCAAAATTACCAAACCGAGCTAACGGAAACATCAAAATTCAAATCCAAGGTCGTTTACACACAAGTCAACATCCGATTGAATTTTCCAACTTACGCTTCGAATTAAGAGACTAAGTGTCTAGATTCACTTCAAAAACCAAAACGAACCCTACGAGCAAGACACAATAGTAGTGATAGATACGGAGGAAGCGGTTAATAGGGATCGGGGCTCTAACTCTCAAAACGACCGACCGAGTCATCATATCCTCCTCCTCTTAAAATAATTAGTCGTCTTTGAATGAGCATAGAGACATACATGAAGCTGTGAAAAGATGAGGATAACGGTTGCGCATATCCCTCTGGTCTCCCAAGTCGCATCCTTGACCGGTTGACCCCTCCACTGAACCTTTATTGAAGCAATGTTCTTTGACCTTAGCTTTCTAACATGCCTGACCAAGATAGCCACTGGCTTCTCAACATAAGATAGATCCTTGTCCAAATGAACTGAACTAAAATCTAATACATGAGCTAGATCACCGTGATACTTCTGGAGCATAGAAACGTGGAATATTGTATGAACTTATGCTAGGTTGGGAGGTAGATCAATCTCATAGGCAACCGCCCCAACACGCCGCAATATCTCAAAAGGACCAATTTACCTCGGGCTCAGCTTGACCTTCTTTCCGTACCTCATGACGCCCTTCATAGGCGATACCCAAAGCAAGACCCGCTCTCCAACCATGAATGCTAGATCACGAACCATCCAGTCCGCATAACTCTTTTGTCTGGATTGGGTTGTGCGAAGTCTATTCTGAATCACCTTCTCCTTATGCAGGGCATCCCGGACCAAGTATGTACCCAACAATCGGGCCTCTCCTGGCTCGAAGAAACCCACTGGACACAGACATCGCCTACCATATAGAGGCTCATACAGTGCCATCTTAATGTTGTACTAATAACTGTTGTTGTAAGCAAACTCCGCAAGTGGCAAGAACTGGTCCCATGACCCTCCAAACTCCATCACACACGCATGGAGCATATACTTTAGAATCTGAATCGTGCACTCGGACTACCCGTCCTTCTGAGGGAGAAATGATGTGCTCAGCTCCACTCTAGTGTCTAACTCCTGTTGAACGGCTCTCCAGAACCGTGATGTAAACTATGTACCTCTGTCTGAAATGATAGAAACTAGGACACCATGAAGGCGGACAATCTCTCGGATGTAAATCTCAGCCATCCTCTATGAAGTGTAAGCAGTCATCACTGGAATGAAATTAGCTAACTTGGTCAGCTGATCCACAATCACCCAAATAGCATTGAACTTCCTCGAAGTCTGTGGGAGTCCAACTACGAAATCCATGGTGATCTGCTCCCACTTCCACTCTGGGATCTCTAACCTCTGAAAGCAAGCCTTCCGGTCTCTTATGCTCGTACTTGACTTGCTGAAAGTTGAGAGACCGAGCCACAAACCCAACTATATCCTTCTTCATCCTCCTCCACCAGTAGTGTTGTCTCAAATCCTAATACATCTTCACGGCACCCGAATGGATGGAATACCACGAGCTGTGGGACTCCTCAAGAATCAACTCCCAAAGCCCATCCATATTGGGCACACATATCCGGCCCTGCATCCTCAGCACGCCGTCATCACCAATAGTCACATCTCTAGCATCACCTCACTGGACCCTGTCCTGAAGGATGAGCAGATGGGGGGTCATCATACTGATGCTCCCTGATACTATCATAAAGGGAAGGCCAAGAGATCGCGCAAGCCAATACTCGGCTTGGCTCAAAAATATCCAATCTCATGAATTGGATGGCTAAGGCCTGAACATCCAAGGCTAAGGGCCTCTCTGTTGCTGGAAGATATGCTAAACTCCCCCAAACTCTCCGCCTGACAACTCAAAGCATCGGCCACTACATTGGTTTTCCCTGGGTGTTACAAAATAGTGATTACATAATCCTTAAGTAGCTCTAACTACCTCCGCTGACGCAAATTAAGATCCTTTTCTTGAACGGGTGCTGCAAACTCTAGTGATCAATGTAGATCTCACAAGGAACACCGTACAAATAGTGGTGCCAGATCTTCAAGGTGTGAACAATAGCTGCTAACTCAAAATCATGAACAGGGTAGTTCTTCTCATACACCTTCAACTGTCTGGACGCATAGGCAATCACCCTACCGTCCTGCATTAACACCGCGCCAAGACCAATCCGCAAAGCATCACAATAGATGGTGTAAGACCCCAAACCTTTAGGCAATACCAATACTGGGGCTATAGTTCAAGCTGTATTGAGCTTCTGAATCTCTCCTCACACTCCTCTGTCCACCTGAACGGAGCACCCTTCTGGTTCAGCCTGGTCATAGGTGCTGCAATAGATGAAAATCCCTCTACAAAGCGACAGTAATACCCTACAAAACCAAGGAAACTACGAATCTTCGTAGCTGATGACGATCTAGGACAACTCTGCATTGCCTCTACCTTCTTCGGATCTACCTTGATCCCATCACTCTATACTACGTGACCTAATAATGCCAGTGAGTCAACCCAAAACTCACACTTAGAAAATTTTGCATACAACCTATTCTCCCTCAAAGTCTGAAGCACAGTCCTCAGGTGCTGCTCATGATCTTCCCGAGTCCGAGAACACACTACAATGTCGTCAATAAACACCATGACGAATGTGTCAATATTAGGCCAAATCACACTGTACATCAAATGCATAAAGGTTGTCGGGGCATTGGTAAGCCCAAAAGACATGACAAGAAACTCATAATGACCATATCTGGTCCTGAAAGCAGTCTTCGGGATATCCGGCTCCCGAATCTTCAATTGATGATAGCTTGAACGTAAGTCAATCTTGGAAAACACCATGGCATACTGTAACTGATCAAATAAGTCATCGATGCGGGAAAATGGATACCTGTTTTTCACGGTAACCTTGTTCAGCTGGCGATAATCAATACACATACGCATAGAATCATCTTTTTTCTTCACAAACAAGACCGGAGCACTCCAAGGTGATACACTGGGCCGAATGAATCCCTTATCAAGCAACTCCTGCAACTTCTCCTTTAACTCCTTCAACTCAGGAGGATACATATGGTAAGTAGGGATAAAGATGGGCTAAGTGCCCGACAACAAATCAATACCAAAATCAATATCTCTGTCGGGCGGCATGCCCGGAAGATCAGCTGGGAACACATCTGGGAAGTCCCTCACTACTGGAACTGACTCAACTGTAGGGGTATCAATATTTACATCTCTCACATAGGCCAAATACGCATCACACCCTTTCTCAACCATTTGATGAGCCTTAACAAATGAAATAACCCTGCGGGGGGTATACTCTAAGGTACCCCTCTACTCTAACTGTGGTAAGCCTGGCATAGCTAGTGTCACGGTCTTAGCGTGACAATAAAGAATAGCATAATGGGTCGACAACCAATCCATGCCCAAGATAACATCAAAATCTACTATGCTGAGCAATAATAAATTGGCTCTAGTCTCAAAATCACTAAGAGCAATCAAACACGACTGATATACGCGGTCCACAGCAAGAGAATCTCCCACAGGAGTAGATTCATAAACATGGGAACTCAAAGAATCCCGAGATGCCCCCAAATGTGGAGGAAAACAAGAGGACACATATGAATACGTAGAGCCTGGGTCAAATAATACCGACGTATCTCTATGACAGACTGGAACAATACCTATGATGATAGAGTCGGAAGAAACTGCCTCTGAACGAGCTAGAAGAACATAATACCTAGACTGGTCTCCCCCTCTAGGGCGACCTCGGGCTCCCCGACCTCCACCTCGAGTTGCCTGAGTAGGTGGGGCGAAAGCTGGTGTTAGAAGCATGCCCGGAGAGGCCGGTGGAGCACGTGGTGGCTGAGGAATCTGTGGAGGTACACCCCTCCTAAGTCTGGGGAAATCCCTCACCATGTGGCGAGTATCACCACACTCAAAACAACCCCTTGAAGGACGTGGCTGCTGTGACTGGATCGGGAAAGGTCTGTTGGACTGGCCGCTAATAGCACCCTGAGCAGGAGGCACACTGGATATTGGTGGTGCATAATAAGGCTCTTGAGGCCTGGAAGGAGCTGGAACACCACTAGCAGCTGGAAGAGCTGAATGAACAGGGCGACTCACAAAACCCCTACCATGGCGAGTTGCTGGGGAACGAGCTCCAGAATAATGACCAGTCTCTCGAGACCTCTTGGCCTCTATCTCCTATCTGTCCCGGGCAAGCATGCCCTCCACTCTCCTGGCATACTCATGACCTGCTGATAAGAGATATCCATCTCTAACTCCCTGTCCATAATGGTCCAGATACTAGGGTGGAGTCCCTCAATGAAGCGAGGAACCCTCTCCCTAACTGTGGCAACATAGGCCGGTGCATGTCGAGCCAACTCACTGAAACGGACTACATACTCTGACACATTCATAGAACCCTGGCGCAACTGCTCAAACTTCGCGAGCCAAGCATCCATGAGGCTCTGAAGGACATACTCACGCAAAAACATATCTACGAACTGAGTCCAAGTGAGTGAGGATGCCTCGTCCGTACTATTCATCCCATAGGCACACCACCACTGATAGGCTTCTCCTCTCAGCTGAAAAGCGGTAAAAGAAACTCCACTCATCTCCGTTATGCCCATAGTGCGGAGAATACGATGGAACTCTTCTAGAAAAACCCTGAGCATCCTCTGAAGCTAATCCACTGAAAGTAGGTGGGTGGTACCTCTTGTACCTTTCAAGTCTAAGCTGCTTTGCTTCAAAAGAAGCTACCTTGGTTTCATGCTAAACCGGAACCATTGGTGGCATAGGAACAAACTCTGGGGCTTGATCAACCTGGACCCTCTGCTTAGGAGTACGGGATGCGGGAGTCTGTGCCCATCCCCCAACCTGAGACGTGTTGGGAGCCAACAGAATCAGTCCAGCCTGAGATAAAGTTCTGAACATGCTCATGAACTGAGCGAGAGACTCCTGGAGGGCTAAACCAAAAATAGGAACCTCCGGTGCCGGCCTTCCTGCTGGAGCTGCTGGGGTCTCCTTTGTCGCAGCTCGTGTAGGTTCTCTAGCTGCACCGCGTGGTCGTCCTCTACCTCAGCCCCGGCCTCTAGTAGCTCTAGTAGGGGGCTCGGGTGCCTGATTATCGGATCTCCAGGTACGGGTCCTCTTCATCCGTGAGAAAGAATGGAATAGAGAATTTTAGAATTTGATGTCAATAACTCGCACGACAAGGAAATCAAAGAAGTATGATTGTTCTTAACAATTCCATAGACTCCCGAAGATAAGTACGAACGTCTCCGTACTGATCCGCGAGACTCTAATAAACTGGCTTGTGACTCGTGACACGTATGAACCTAAAGCTCTGATACCAACTTGTCACGACCCATTTCTCCCTCCGTAAGACGTCGTGACGATACCTAGTCTCTATGACTAGGTAAGCCTAAAAATTCTGAAATAACATAAAATAAAGCAGAAATTAACAACTAAACTGCAATAAATACTATAAACTGATAATAATGCCGCTCGGCATGTACAAGAACACCAACACCCGAATATCAACAGTATTCCCAAAACCCGGTAATCACGAGTCACAAGCTCTACGAAATTATCTAAATGTTTTCTATACATAGTATCTAAAGGAAATAACGAAGGAAAACAACATAAGGGACAGAGGGGGACTACGAGGATCTGCGGGCGCGGGCACATGTACCTTGAAGTCTCCAGTAAGCTGCAGCGAATGCACTAATGATGAGGTAGATAAGATGTACATGGATCTGCACACGGAAAACATGTGCAGGAAATGGCATGAGTACACCACAATGGTACCCAGTAAGTGTCGAGCCTAATCTGGGTCGAGTAGTGACGAGGTCAAGTCAGGGGCCTACCGGAACACACACACACACACACACACACATATATATATATATATATATATATATATATATATAT